>JANAVB010009669.1:0-13070 GCA_029216955.1 Iris pallida
GACCTGTGTAACTTGCTTTAGCAGGTCATTTCTTCACTTTAATTTTTTCAATGAACACCCTAAATTAATTCATATTTACTCTCTCAAAAGTCCATCCAATTTAATATTTCGTATTATATTTTTTTTGGTTACAGGCCGTCGTGGTGGTGGTGTTGGTGGTTGTGGTGGAAAGAGAAACAGAGATGAAGATGGAATAAGAATCGGTCCGATCGCGTCGAACGTCGTCGAGCCCTCCTAGAACAACGAGGAGTACCAGCTGCGCCGTGAAGAATCGGTTCGCTTCCCGCGGACATAGTCGAAACCTCCTCGAACAAGAAGTATTAGCGGCGCCGCTCTAATTTTAACTGTCCATGCCATTGTCAGAAATCTTTTTTCATCTAATAATTTAATATTTTGTATAAAGCTACATGTCACGGTGGTGGTTGTGAACTGAGGAAAACCTGCTTCTGAGGTCGGGCGGATCATCTGTCACATATTTTTAAAAAAAATCTGTATTGGATCGGACGAATTTTTTTTACTTTTCTAATGATAATATTTTCGAAGAGAATATTTTATTTGGACGGTGAACGGCCATTCTCTTTGCTTTTAACACGGAGAATGGCCATTCTCTTTGCTTTTAACACGGCGAATGGACGGAGAATGGCCATTCTCTTTGCTTTTAACACGGCGATTGTACGGAGAATGGCCATTCTCTTTGCTTTCTACACGGCGAATGGACGGAGAATGGCTGTTCTCTTTGTTTTTAACACGGAGAATGGCCATGCTCAAGGAGAATGGCCATTCTCCGTTACTTTAACATGGAGAATGGCCATTCTCCGTTCTTTGAAAACGGAGAACGGACACTCTCTGTGCTTTTAACAAAGTATGGTACATTTAGGACTGGAAATGTTCAAGTATCTCATATTTTTTTCACCAAATATTTACAGTATTTTTAATATCATTTACCATAGTACATTCATTTTATATTAAATCATTTTCAAGATAATCCGAATATCATTTTATCAGGCTTCCACTGTATGGCTGAACAAAATTTCTTGCGAATGTTTGAATATAATTAACCTACTATCAAAGAGAATTTTTCTTACATTACATTATGCCTTACACTGGCATCGACTTCATACTGATGGCATCGATGTACTGATGGCAATAACAAAGGATGAACATGCAGGATTACAATTATGTTTCCGCAATAACAAGGGATGAACAGGCATGATTACAATTTTGCTTCAGCAATAACAAGGGATGAACATGCACTGGCATCGAATTCATACTGATGGCATCGATGTAATGATTTTTTACAGAAAGCAAAACACATTACAATCAAATAAAGTTTCAGTGATCCCAGGAATGCATCCGTAATGTGGCCACCTTTAAACCCTAGCAATGCACCCAGGACTCACGAAATCTGTGATGGGCATCTGCAAATCAAAGGAATACACCAAAATATCAATATCATCTATCAAGGCCAACTGCCAACCAAATAAACGCTTCAACCAGAAAATCATAATCAAATTAAGTATACTTCATTCCAAGTCCAATAAACTGCATAATTCACGTTACAGTAATCTGTCCAATCCACGTTAGTAATTCAACATAGAACCTGCATAATTCACAATACAATAATCCAAATAAATATCAGACCTACTCTAAATTCAAGACCATATTACATTTTCAAATCAAATTACGAACTATGCACTGAGTACAAGCGAAAAGTTTAATCTTACAATATTTCAAACACAAAATTTAGTTTGTCCGCCATGACCAACAAATATTCAGAACAATATTACAAGTCAAATATTACTTCCACATTGAAATAAGAGACATTCAAAACTCAAAAGATGAATCTTCATAGACGTCTCCATCTTCATCTTCTTCTTCTTGTTTCTTTTTTTTTTCCTACTTCTTCTTTCTCAAAATATCCTTCACCTACACCTTGAGGGACGGATGAAGAAAAATTATAGTCAGTATTGACTCACTTTATAGGTAGAAATGACATCCAGAAACATAAATAGAAGTATCAAAGTGATGGCTAGCATTAAAGTGTCAATGTGCACAGTGTGTATTTTTACATAAGATTTTGGGCTAGCCCCATTTACCTTCTTCACGAGGGAAGGAAAATCTTATTCTTGGTCAGCAAATTCAACCTCTATCTGGTTAATCTTATCCAGAATCAATTTCTGGTTGTCGGATATAGTCTTCATCTCTTTGAAGACATTCTCAAAGTTTGCAGCAACAAAATTGTATAGATCATCAACCCTGTCCTTAGTGTTTTTGATTCCATAAGTTGATGGTTTTCCAGATGTTGATGGTTTGCTTGCAGCTGCTGCCCGTTTTCCAAACATTCGAGTGAAGGTTAGTTTTCTCATGGGGCCTTTGTTTTTAATATAAACATCCCCTGCTAAGCTTGGGACAGAATGTTTATTAGCCATCGAGCATACAAATCCTCCGAAAGGGAGAGCTGTCCTTGCAGTTGGTTTTCCCACGAGATGCATCATTCTACTGAACATGTAGGAACCTATATCCATCCTTTTTTTCTTCCCCATATAATAAAGAAATTTTACTCTCTCGGGATGGATGGAAAACTCATGTCCAGTAGGGTTGAGTGTTTGAGATACGTAGGCATGCAACAATTTATACAAAGTTTTTAATTGATCTTTGTATACATTTTGAGGGGTCTTGGCACCCATTGAAACACCTGTAATCTCATGAATTGCATCCGTCATGGAAACATTATCAATATCTTTCATATCAAACTCAGGAACTGGATCAAATCCATAAAATTCGTTGATGACAGCAGCATTTACCCTAATCAGTTTCCCTCTCAGAAACACCAGTGGTTGATCCTCTTCTTTTTCTTTAATTTCAGCCGGAAGATTTGAGTAAAATTCTCTTACTATTGTTTGGGAGATTTTCTCAAGACAGGATTTGTTCAGTTTCTCCAATTGATAGAATTTCAATATATCCAGGAAAGCTTCGTCTTCGACATCATCCATCTTAATTGATCTTTCAGGCATAACAGCCTTTTTCTTGAAATATTTAATGTATATCTTCTTAGTTTTAGAGTCTTTAAATTTTTTTACCTCCTCTCCAGCCTGGGACTTATCTGATGATTGCTCTTCCTCTTCATTTTCCTCTTCTGATGAGGATTCAAAATCCACAGAGTACGCTGATGACTCTGTATCCGTTGCCACCTTAGCCTTCGCTTGAGTACGCCTTCGATCTTCATAAGTTGAGTCTTCCGACGACTCTGTATCGAAGATAGATTTTCTGGTCTTTGTCGAGCAATGAGTGTTTTTAGCCTTTTTTGCACGTGGCTTGGCTGCCGCCTCCGCTTTCATCGTCGCTGCCGCCGCCGCTGCTTCCGCCGCTGCCCTTTCGGCCTCTGCCCTAGCGACCATAATCTTGGTTTTCGCCGCCCTTGCAAGTTCTGCCCTTCGGGCCTGTATCGCATCCCTTCGTGGATCCTTCCCCTTCGGCGACGGTCGTTGTTTCTTCGGCGGCATTTTGATTAGAAGAGGGTTTGGGAGAGGGTTTGGGAGAAGGAAGAGGGAAAGTTCGACCGTCTTATATGACCTTGGGAAGTGGAAAAAATTAGAATAGTTTTGAGTCTTAAATTAAATTTATTACTATTATTACTAGTATAAGACGGTCGAATTTATTACTATTAAATTTAAAAAACTACTTTCCAAAATTAAATTTATTACTATTATTACTAGTATATATCCATGTGAAATTACTACATAATCCTTTGGGATTTTGATACCTTAATTTTAAAAAATTCTTTTCCAAAATTAAATTTATTACTATTATTACTAGTATATATCCACGTGTTCCGTATAAATTATTGAAAAATTTGGCAGAAAAAACGTGGTGGAAACATATTTATTTAAAAAAATTTGACAACATATTTAAGAATGTGAAGTTTAAGACTCAATATTTCCATTTTACGAATATTTGATTAAATTTTTGAAAATAAGAAGACTATGTACTTGAAAAGAGTAAAATTGAAACAATCAATGTTGTCCTCTATTTTACTTTGTAATCATATTTAAGATGGATTTGACGGCAAGATTGACGCTGGCAGCATAATCAATTCTATGACGTAACAAGTCATTGATGGGGATATCGTCGCTGATATATTGATTTGACGTAAAAAGATTTGTTAATTATAAAGAGCAATGCTATAGTTAGCAAATGGGTGTAAGTTGTAAGAAGGTTGTAAAAGTTTGATTGTAGCCGAAACCAAATTGAGTTAACAAAATATTATATTTCATTAAATCCCAACTTCTTCGCCGGAACATTCTCCAGAGAAGTATACAAGAGGAGGACAAAAAACTGTAAAACACGGAAAAAAAAAAGGGTCTAGCCCTCACTGGCCTCCCGGAGGATCTCCGCAAAGTCCTGCAGGGTGCGCACACCCGCCCTATGGCACAGGCGGCGAAACGCTTCCCTCTTCTCCAGAGAATCCCGTTCCTCCGGAGTGATCGGCAACAGGTCAAAGTTTGGCGCCGGATGAAGAGGTCGAGCGATGACCTCCAGTGACAACCCGCAGGCGGTCAGAAAGTTCGCAGCCGCTGCCAGCCAGTCATGGGCCGGAGGCGGCGCAGAGGGTGCTCCATGCGAAGGGGCTCGGCGACGACTGGAAGAAGGCTCTGGCAATGGTTCCCAACCAGATGATCTTTTTGGAGCCATGTTAAATGTGCAACCTACTCAGATGAATGGGGACCCCTATGTATATATACACGTTCCTAACCGACTCTTCCTATTCCTTATTGGAAGTTGGGATATAATGTTAAAGTTACAACCAAATGCTTACAACACTCTTACAACCTTCACCCATTGCTGACATGTGGGCCATGTCATCAATGGGTGAAGGTTGTAAGAGTGTTGTAAGCAAGCATTTGGTAGTAGACTATAAGAGACATTATTGATGTCTTATTCCAGGCTTAGTTGGTTGTGCTGTTTGGCTTTTACAAGGAAGGCCTAGGTTCGAGTCTGGTGTTTGGGTTCTGTAGAATTTTTCTATTGTTAACATTTTTTGGGTGCTATTATATGCTTTTAACTTAGTATGGAACAATTTTTGGGACTGTTAATGGCCATTCTCCGTTCCTCTAACACGGAGAATGGTACATTTAGGACGGATGTAGGACGGAGAATTGTACATTTAGGACGTCGAATGGTACATTTAGGACGGAGAATGGTACGTTTAGGAATGTTCTGTAGGGTTGTGAATTTTAAATAGTTTGGCTGTTTAGTTTTGTTCTGAATCTATATAAATTGGTTTTGAAGGCTCGTGAGTTTGGCTGTTTGGTTGTTAATGGTCATTCTCCGTTCCTCTAACACGGAGAATTGTACATTTAGGACGGCGAATGGTACATTAGGACGGAGAATGATAGATGTAGGACGGAGAATGATAGATGTCGGACGGAGAATGGTCCATATAGGACGGAGAATGGTACATTTAGGACTGTTGTGTAGGGTTGTGAATTTTAAATAGTTTGGCTGTTTAGTTTTGTTTTGAATCTATATAAATTGGTTTTGAAGGCTATGAATTAGTTTGGCTGTTTGGCTGTTAATGGCCATTCTCCGTTCTTCTAACACGGAGAATGGTACATTTAGGACGGAGAATTGTACATTTAGGACGGCGAATGGTACATTAGGACGGAGAATGCGGAAAGTTGGACGGAGAATGATACATGTAGGACGGAGAATGGTCCATATAGGACGGAGAATTCATTTTGAATAAGGTAAAATCTGTGTTGGGAAATGGCGAAATCTCTTGGATATGATTACACTGAGATGTTGTATTAATGGTAAAATCTGTGTTGGGAAATGTCGAAATCTCAGAAGTGAGCCGTCTTCGGCGTCATTATATCACAGTCCATTTTATTTATAAAAAAAATAATCATGTTAAAAATTAGTATTGACAAAAGTAAAACTTGCTCAAAATGGAGAATCGAACTCATAAAAAATATCTTGCATGTAGACTAGTGAAAAATATATACTCCTCCGTCCCAAAAATATAGTCTCACTTTCCTTTTTGGTTTGTGGAGTAATTTACAATTTTAGCCTTATTTAAACTGCAATTATATCAAGATAAACTCTACAATTCTCTATGCATTTAAGAGTTGTATTTTGAAAATATACTTGAGCTCTAATGATGGATACTGAAAAGACACTTTAGTTTATATTGCCTCCAAAATTCAAACTAAAATTTGCCAAAATATTGTCTCCAAAGTTTAATGGCATTCATTTACCCAATTAGAGATCACAATAAGTACAAAAGCAAAATTCAAAACATCTATAAGGGGCATATTGGAGAGATTTTGTTTTGTTGGACATATTAATTGGATTTTCTTAATCTTGGTGAAAATAGAAATAGGACTATATTTTTGGGACGGAGGGAGTATAAAGAAATGCATGCATGCATGCTAGTGTTTTCACCATTAACCCCAGTAATGATAGATCGTATCTAATTCATTATACCACTCGTACACAGGTTCTCCTGGTACTGGGATTACATTATCAAAGGGTTTTTTAAACGTCTGAATTGAATAACAAATTTTCCAAAGTTCGTCGTCGAAGATCACGTTGAAGCACCCACGTATGTCGAGCAGGCGAAGACCCTTGCAGTTGCATATGATAGATCGCAGCGTGTCTCCATTGAACATGCCGAATCCCATATGTAGGTGCTCGAGACGCGGCATCGAATCAGCCACGGCCTTTCCCTCCGCCTCGTTTTTCGTGTCCAGCACGAACATGTTCCTGAGCATGAAATCCGGAGGGGGCATGTTCCTACTCAGCTTGACCAGACGGCGGCAATAATTTCCGGCGGAAATTATTCCAGTCGACGTGATGTAGAGGCAGTAGCTAATGTCGAGTTCTTCCAGCACAGGGAGAAACTCCAAGTGTCTCACGAAAGTTTCATCACTCACGTCGCACTTCGGAATGTGCAGAACCCTTAGAAATTTTCCACTGTATTATAAAAATGGGAAAACATCAATAGAAATTAACAAAAGTATACGTAAAATTTTGTAATAGAAAAAATAAAGTATTAGAATAAGACCAAATAAAATTTTGCACTGGCCTTAAACATGCAAAAGAGAAGGCTGCTTCGTCGAGCTTGTACGCGGAGAGGGACCCTAGATGTCCCTCACTGCGAGCCACGAGCTTCATTATGGTCAAACTAATCTCAGCGGTTTTCTGGGTCCTCCGGCACCACTGTACCAAGTCGACGTTGGACCAATAGTCTAAGGGACCGTTGAGCGCCTTCCACCACGAACGGCAAACTGGGGCCACGTTGCACATTACCTCGTCCGCCGGCATCCCCGACAGTACCAGTATCATCGAGAGAATCTCGGTAGGGATGACGGCCCATCCGCTGCAGTTGATCTTGCTCCTCTCCATTGCGACTGTTCTTCTTCTTCTTTCCTTTGTTTCTCTCTAGTCGGATGGGTTCTCTTCTTTGGAAAAGGCTATTTAACCCTCGTTTACGCGGGTGTATGTAACCCGCTCGTGGAGGGGTGTGTCCGAACAAGTCACGAATCTATTGGGAAATAACGGTAATGCCACTGTATTAATATTAGCAATTAGTCGTTTGGGCTCCCAACATATTTGGGTGATGCCATCATCCATTATGTGGCATCTGACATGGCAGATGACATAACAGCTGACATGGCAAATTTTAACCCCAAAAATTAATTACCCAAATTTTTTTAATGTTAATGTTAATGTCAATATTAATATTAATGTTAATGCTAATGCTAATGTTAATGTTAATATTAATGTTAATATTAATCAATGTTAATTTAATATAAAATTATTTATTTACTATTAATGTTCATTTTAATATTAATTTTATTGTTAAATTTTGCCATGTCAGCTGTCATGTTAGCAACCATGTCATATGCCACATAATGGAAGATGGTATCACCCAAATTTTTTGGGAGCAAATAGCATTTTTGTAATATTAGTTTTAATTATATTGTAAATTTTAAATTAACAGAAAAGCCAATGTAGATTTAATATTAATGCTCTGAATAGCCCAACTCATCATGCCAATTGGCTACAACGCTCATGATCTCTCTAGCTCACAAAGGAGTACATTGTTCCATACATTATGCCTCTTTATAGCCAACAAGTAGTCTTCGGCTGAACATCTCGCAAGTCCGAACGCCAATGCGGTAGCTCCTCTTGAACGCTAAGGACTCCATGCATCTGGAAGTCCAAGCCGAGCCCCGCCTCGAGCCGAACCTATCCTGAACTTGTCCACCACCGTGTCCCTGCGGCAGATACAGTTAGACATAATCTTAACATAAACATTGTGATCATGCTCATCTATGTCCCATTTCGCCTAGCCTGCAAGGTTAGAACTTTACATAAGAAATCATATCATTTCACTCAACCAACCAACCGTAAACTTAAACATATGCATAAGGGTGGCAGGCCCTGCGCCTGCACCCAGCGCTAATCTCAGCCCACCGGCCCTATCTATATGAAGGTCACGGTGTTTCTATCACGACCCGCACCCTGATTAGGGGCACGAGTACGTCGTTACGTCCACCCTGATTAGGGGCACGAGTACGTGGTTACGCCCTATCTATATGAAGGTCACGGTGTTTCTGTCACGACCCGCACCCTGATTCGGGCGTTCGTTGAGAATATTGGGGCGTTGTGCCAATTGAAATAGAGATAAGCGAACTTGCTTGGTTGTATGAAATATAAGATTCGTTGCATGGTCAAATGGACTAAAGACTATTGCCCGTGCATGGGTGTTTCTTCCCTCGAACGTGATCACCAGGGCGCTGGGACCGTTCGGCCTAGGAGGGATGCGATAATCGGTATTGTTGGTGCACTTCGACTAGACGGGTAGCGCCTATCTAGCGAATGTGATAAGCCACTTACACGAGTACTTCGGGGGTCCTCGGATTAGTGGTTAGCAACCACAACTGGGTGACTGTCGTCTTACATTTTCGATTCGATAAATATAAGTCCATTCTAGCTTGACAAGCTAGTGACCTTCATATAGTTAAGGGCGATGGGTTTGGAAGTGCAAGGTATACGTATCTTGCATGGATGGATCCGAATAGAGGGCACTATAACATGACAGGAAGAACAGATAGGCGTATTCACCTTGCGTCGGTTGCAAGGGCGAGTGCGTCGACTTGGTAAGTCGCGCCACGAATCAAACACGAGATTGCTTGCTTGCCTATTCAAATTCGATAACATGCTTGCTATGATAACATGTTTTATGCTTTCGAATAAGCCATGAAATTGACCCTAAGGAGAACATAGCAAGATCATAAGCTAAGTTGCATGATTCAACATAAATATTACAATGTCGGTTTGGAAAGAAGATCTTTGCTTCAGTACATGCGAGGACGAACGTACTGATCCCCCACCAGCTTCATGCAGGGTGCAGGGAATGGATGGCCCGCGGCGAAGCGTTGCTTGAACGTGTTAAGGCTTGGAATGCCGAAGCCCACCGGCCCTATCTATATGAAGGTCACGGTGTTTCTGTCATGACCCGCACCCTGATTAGGGGCACGAGTACGTGGTCAACGGTATCCTGTCAGAAAAACGAGCAAGTACAAACACCAACAGAAGTTCCATATGAATTGACAAATACTATAAGAGACATTATAATGAAATACAAGACAAAGATATAGGCGACTTGGAAACCATTTGAAGCCGAGTTACAACCCTTGGACCAATAAATGTAAAATGTGATTTGAATTATTAGAGCGATATGTGATCTGCTAGGGAGTCATGGTGCTCCCTGAACTGTAGCCGGTGCACCTCTCTCCACTGCTGTCATAGCTAGCTGATGCAAGTTCTCCATGGTCTGTCGCAGCAATGACCCTGGCTTGTCATCACGCAATGACCATGGACGGTTCGCACCGTAATGCATCTTTGGCATCCTTATGTGTAAGACTATGATCGCTTCGATACAGGTTGCTAGACCAATATCCGAAGGATCCCAAACCTACTGATATCATAGCTTATCACAACACTTGACGGTCGCAACCCGTCATAATGATGTGCACCATAAATACCATACATAATTCCCTCCTTTGAACTACTAGGTTGAATTAAGATGATGTGCACCATAAATACCATACATAAATACGTACACTGGACGGTCGCAACAATATCAAAGCTTATTGAGTATATTATATTGACATTGCTTGTCCTCCATTCGTAGTTGATCGTTCTTGACAGGTTTTGATATTATATATGTTGTTAAATAGTAGAACTAGACAGCGTTCTACGTCGTTTCTGCGGTGTAGGCTGGGACGCTGTCACGTTATGGAATGGCTTCTCTGGAACCATCCTGGACGTATAGCTTTGTTAATCGGGGTCCTTTCAACGCAAGTAGCTAGCTCCGATGCAAGTCCCCGCTAAACCTGTGCTGATCGAGGAAACTACGTTGTCGACAAGTTGTCCATAACCGTGCGAAGACATATTTTCCTTTTAGTTATTAAGACATAGCCTACATTATCTTTGAAAACTCAATCCCTTTCCCGTGTTTGCGCCCTTGCATTTATCCTTTCATTCGCAACAACATTATCAATTTACCTAGGAAGGGGGTCGAGAAGAGGAGGGTCAGCCACTCACATTGAGTTTACTTCAGGCGAGAGAATGGATCTTAATTCAACCGTTCCCGTTCGATCGAGTCAATCGATCCCGACCTATCGGTCCCGACCGAATCAATATCGACAGTGTTCCTTTCTCGCGCACCCTATCACGACCCGCACCCGGAGTAAGGGCATTCCATAACGTAACAGCGTCCCAGCCTACACCGCAGAAACGACGTAGAACGCTGTCTAGTTCTACTATCTAACAACAGTTAGATATTACAACCTGTCGAGAATCAAGGGTCGTCGTCTAACCCAGCTATGGCAGTCTATTCTTGTGTATTGCTCCTTCAACCAATCCATTCCTAGGCCAAGGGACCGATTCGGCCCGCAGCAAAAGGGTCGTCGTCTAACCCAGCTATAGTCCGTGATGTCTTGACATTGCCAGTGGCCTTCACACCCTTTCACTGCTTAACAAATGCACGTGACACGAGACGGTGCTTGCTATACTTCGATAGCCCAACAAAACTCTTTTCTAATGTGTTCGTGCAACGACTTGACAAGCAAGGGCTACGCCAAGCCTAGCATCGAGGGAAATACGACTTAAACTATGGGACAAGCGAATGTTAGTATTAATTGTAGTTCCAATTACATTTTAAATAAAAAAGAATGCAATTTTAACTTTAACTAGTTTGAAGTAAATGTTAAATCCAAAACTATTTTTAATTTTAGTAGTCATATTAGTTTCAATAATATTGTAAATGTTTAAATTAACATGAATGCCACGGTATTAGAAACCTAGCTAGCTGATGTCACGTTGCTCGGGGCTTGGTTAGTGTTCGTCTAAACTAGTACGTGCCAACTAGTTATTAGTAATGATAACCAAAAATTGAATTTTAAGTTTAAAATCTAGTCGAGCTCGATCCTTCCTCTTTATCCCATCTCCCACACTCTCTTTCTCTCTCTCTATCTCTCTCGGGTTCTTTCTCACATGTTGTGTTCCTTAACGCAACAGGTCCCGTAGCATTAAATGCTCTGCATGCGTTATTCTACACAATTTAATAATAAACACTGACACCATATCATTAGAAGAGCAAAGGTTGTCTTGGAAGTCGTAAAAAATTACTTTATATTGTCTTCTCAATACTTTTTTTGCATTGGAGATGACTTTTTAAACTTCTTGTCATTTTTGAATATAGCCGCCTATGCAAGTTATTGTCTTCTGCGGCTCTGTCTCATGCCACATAGGATACACAATACATAACAATTAACAAGACAATAGGGTTTCGTAGCATTAAATGCTGATGCATGTGTTATCCTACAAAAGAGGGCCACGTGGAGATTGCTGTTGCATGCTTCCTCATGCGTTATTAGCTACACATTTTAATAAGGCACGTACCCAGAAGACGAGAAAGTTTTGTTGGAAGTTGTTTCCTTAAAATTATGCTTGCTCCTAGAATCACTCAAGATTTTTCATGAGCCATCAAAAGAGGGCCACGTGGCGGAGTTACAATGAAGACGAAAAGGTTGTGTTGTTGCCTTGCTGGAAGTTGTTTCTTCCTGCATAATGTTTTTTGTACCTCCAAATTGCACTTTCAAACTGTCCATCCTTACGTGGCAGCTGACGTGACATGTTGATCTGGCAGCTGACGTGGCAAATTTTTTTGTAAATAAAACTAAAAATAAAAATTAACATTAAAGTTAATATTCCAGATTAACATTAACATTAATATTAATATTATCGTTAACATTAACAATAATATTAATATTAACATTAACCTTAACATTAATATTAACATAAATTAATATTAACACTAAAATAACTTTGATATTAACGTTAAATTATTATGGAGAAAATTGGGTTGTTATCAGTCATGTCAGATGACACACTATTAATTTAGGAAAATGCTAAGAAGCTCATTTATTTAACATGCCACATCAGATGGGAGGGCTATATATAGAGGGTCAATATGGAGGTACGATAATATCATTACTCTTTCTTCTTCTATTGTTTCTTGTCCTTCGTTTCTTCTGCTGGTTTCTAACACACACTATTTTCTTCAATGTCGACGTCACATGGAGAAAGTGATCGTCGTGGGGAAGATTTAGTCGATGAAGAAATCCTCCATTCAAGAGGACTGTCAGATGATTTGCCGCAAGATGAGCAAAGTTTGGAAGATGTTAGCTTAGGAGACAGTAAAGAACAAGATGAAGACATCAACTCAAACAACGAAATGTTATTTCGCATCACCCTTTCTAATGGATTTAAGAAATGCGTTATATTTTTACATATATTTCTCATGTATATTTTGTTTTATTCTGTTCTTAGGGACGCCGATGAATCTCCATTGGATTTCGATGCAGCGACAATGAAAAAAATATTGCAATCTGCCAACATTAATAAAGATCCAACCATGCTCTTAGAAGAAGATGTTGTTGGCCTACAGTTCAACTCTATTGAAGAAGCAGGACATTCTAACCGAATTTTTCAAA
>JANAVB010009670.1:0-32067 GCA_029216955.1 Iris pallida
CACGGATAGCGGCTGTCAGCCCAATCTTCTTAAGCTCAGCCTTGAACTTCGAAAGCACCCAAATGGTCAACTCGTCCCACTTCGGCATGTGATGACACCAACCTTCAACCCTAAAGCCACCTTTCGGATACGTGACCCTCGATGTCAGCATCCGACTTAGAAAGGTTGAGGCACTGAAGGCAAAAGTGTCACTAGGGACTTCACTGTAGAGGCTCCCAGGACGCAAAGTTCGGCAACTAAATGAGGGACCGGTTCGCGAAGCGGCCAAGGTATCCCTCTGATTCGAGGTAGCATCAATCGAAAGAGTACCTCCCAAGGCCCCTCCTTGAGAAGGAGTAAGCTCCCAGGGCATCCTTCTCTTGGAAGCTAAACGGTAGAAGGCCGTCAGCGGCAACTGGCGGTCAAGTTGTCACATGTACAGCACCATGCCTATTGCAGAGAAGAACCAGTCTTCTTTGATCTTCAGTATCTTCGCCTCGGAAGAGATCAGTCGGTCACCGAACAAAAAGGCAGGTTTTAAGAAAGTCACATCCTCGGATTCAGTAGCTTTCAGTTTACCGCTCTCCATCATACTCTAGAGGAAAATCGGCAACTGATTCTGGATCTGCAGCATTCTCTCAGAAGGTTGATTCTGTAAGATAGCATCCTTCGCATGGTTGATAACCGCCTCGTCAAAATCAACCCCCATTTGACAAAGAGAAGCATCCAGAAGGACTTCATTCAGCAAAGGAATTGTCATCAACACTGACACAACAAAAAAACAAAAGTCAGGCGAAGAAGACAAAGTGTGTCAAGCAACCTGGCGCATCATCAGGGTGTAAACCCACGTGCGCCAGCAAAAGCTTCGGCGCATCATCAGGGTATGAACCCATGCGCTTCAGCAGAGAGGCTACGGCGCATCTTCAAGGTGTGAACCCATGCGCGTCAGCAGAGGCTTCGGCGCATCATCAGGGTGTAAACCCATGTGCGTCAGCAGTTAAACCTCGGTGCATAATAAAGGCCTAAACCTATGCACGTCGGCGGGATAAAACCTCGGCGCATCATCAGGACAGAACTCCATGCGCTTCGGCAACGGAGAGTTAGGGCACACCAACTCAGCCGTATGATCCAAAGCTCGTCTGAACAAAGAAAATAGTGGAAGAGACGACACCCACCTGTCACTGCGGGTCGAACGTCGGCCGGTCACAATGGTGACAGGTGCATCCTCTTCGGCAAACTCCGCCGGCTCCTTTCCCTTGCCAGCACCGCTGCGAGGAGTCTTGGGAGCCATCGCTTGAGAGAAAAAAGTTAGGGTTTTTTGTGAAGAAGAACTCTAAAAGGCAAAAGCAAAGAGAAGAAGAACTCTCTCTCTCTCTCCATCTCACGCCTGTTTATAGGCTTGGTCGCACGCGTGAACCGATGAAGTGTGACCTCAGCCGTCGCCTCGGGTTCTATGAAGAGATAACCGCAAATAAAACCAAAAAGATCATCATTAATCTTTCTTGGTTATCGAGGCGTTATCATTTGCATTAACTGAGCGGAGCATGCACCCCGTCACTGATGCGCGGAGTATCTATGCGCCCCGATAGTCATGCGCCCCAACCTCCATACTTCTTATTCAAAGTATTCCAAAACTTGTCCAAAAGTTTTAAAAACTTCGAAGGGGGTCTTGTAGAAGCATAAAATTTCAGAACCAGAAAACCTTTGCGCCAGACACTACATGCACCAGAGCTCGGACAAAGTACTTCACACAGCAAAAACAAGAAATATGGACATTGAAAAAGGACTTTTTATTACATATAAAAGTCTATTACATGTCTAGAAAAGATTGTACAAAGGAGAATTTCTACAAAAGAAAAGATCCTAAGTCTACAGCCAGCAGCCACCATGCGCCCTTAAATAGGCGCAGCAATCACCATGCGCCCTCAGTCAGGCGCATCCCACCATGCGCCCTCAACAGGGCACATTCTTTCAGCAACTCAGTTATGCGCATCCTCAATTATGTGTATCCCTTCGGCAGCTCAGTTATGTGCATCCCTTCAGCAGTCCAGTTATGTGCCGCTCTTCCAGCCAGGCTCACCGCCATCTAAATGCTTCGACTAATGAAGCATTTATTGAGAAGAACGAGAATGGCAATCAACCCTCTAGCTGGAGGAAGAGCTCCCCAAACCGAGGAAGAGAAGAGCACCGCAAGCCGACCTGTGGCCCGGGAAGGCTTCGAAAGAGCCTCCAAAGGCGAAGGAAGACCGCAATCGAAACTACGGCTAAAGGAGCAACTTTCAACACAACCAGAGTGGGCGACACCCACTTTGAAGGAAGAAAGAGCCCCTAAAGCCGCAACACCGCCATTCCGATCTGCGACTCTTCCAGAATAACGGAGACGAGGCTCGAGCATCCCTATCTTTGGATGCAACAGGCACCTTTCGCCTGCCTCGAAAGCCCTCGACTCCGACTTTTGGATGTAACAGTCACCTTCAAGTGCATCAATGAAGACATTGCGTCGCATCTTCATCTTCGGGAGCATCTCATCAATAGAATGCATCCGAGTAAACAAGTTCATGTCAGAAGAACGTGAGAGAACGAGAAGCAAACTCTCTCCATACCACTATTTATAGGTCGGGCAAATCAAACCCATGCGCCAAGTGGATGGCTCTCTGAATTCCGTGCAATGAATTTACATTAAATGGATGAACCGGACGCTTCAAAATCAGCCAAGTCAAAATGGCTATTTAAAGCACTCGAAGATCGTAACAGTCGCACCATTAAAGACGTGTCACGAAGCGGATGCGCCGGCCAAACAGCGCAGCACACAGACGCGCCCTTTGAACATCAAGCGCATTACACAGACGCACCAAGCGCCGAACAGGGATGCGCCCCCATGCGTCCCCATACGCCTAGTGGAACGCCGACCGATACGCCCACTCAGCTGTCCATCGAATGTCAAAAATATTAAATGCTGAACTGACAGAGTTGGCAGCACGCCTCCCGAAGTCTGAACAGTTCAGAAGACGAAGCATCACTAACGTCAGCATCATCATTACTTTCCTCCGACGGCTACTACCACGTGGCCACCCAATCATCTCCCATGCGTCTCCGCAGCCGTCCGCCTAAATCTGCATGCACCTCAGACTTTTCACTGATCCCTAAAGACAGAAGGAAAGTCACCATTAAAGCTCTGTATGCACCTCAAAAGCCATGCGCCTCAGACTTTTTACTGATCCCTAAAGACAGAAGAAAAGTCACCATTAAAGCTCGTATGTGCCTCAAAAGCCATGCGCCCCGAATGGTTCATGACTCCTAAAGGTTACGAGCCAAAGCCTCCTCATGCGCCCAATCCTAGGCGCATCCTACCAGATCATTCCCCATCAAATCTGAGATCTCTGAGCCATGGTTCGATGACACGTGTTCTTTGACTCAACTTATCCAAGATCTCAGCAACAGAAAGATCTTCTCCTCTGCTACGTGCCGGCCCACAACAGCAGCATAAAGAATTCAACCCCTCGATCAGGGCGCATCGTTCATACGCCTCCATCAGCAATCACCACGTGACATCCCCGCGTCCAGGCGCATCCTACATATGCGCGCATGAGCAGCCAGCCTGCAGACTATAAATAAGAGGGATCATTTCCTTCACACGGACACACAGGAACGGAAAAATGAACAAACACACCACCAGAGAGGCAGATACAGACACTCAACGTCTCCCTCCTCTCAGCAAGCTCCAGCACCTAGGGCAATCCAGACCTTCAGAGAACCGATAACCGTCGTCAGATCGTCAACAGAGTCAACGCATTACCACTCACTCCATCGACACAAGGGACCCAGACAAACAAAAGTATACTCCTAGGACTACATCTAAGTCCTATATTGTTACACAGTTCTGTTTGTATTGAAATTTACAATAAAAGAATTTTAATGGCAAACACTAAGTATATGACTTAATAGTTAAGAGGAATAAGTTGTGTTCCCTGTATCAATGCATTAGAACAGGTTATGTCTAAGGTCTTATCTTTGCAAGTGGTCAAATTCGTGTATCCATAGGGTGGGAGTATGCAGGAATAAACCAAGTCTTCATGTCTGATGTACACATAAGTATATCAGAGTACTTTGAGTTGCTATAGTATCTAGATACAGGGGGATTCCTTGTGTCTAGAGTTAGTAGGAAAGAAGGGGGTTTTCCTGTACTTTTTAGAAGCACAGAAACATGTAGGTGCTGCCTACATGTTAAGTTAATTGGGCTCAGATATAGCTTACTTGGATAGGTCTTAATGGGTAGAACATGGAGGAAGGGATACCTGTGCCATGTCATAGTATCATGGTACTTGGTGTCTTGTGTCAACAGAGGAATTTAATAGGGAGAGTATCCTCTGTTCTAGGAGTCTGAGAGTAATCGAAGTGCAAATCGATGCAAAGCCTCGACCCGACTTGTCACATAGGTTGTTTTCCCCAAACACGAGTAAACCATAACAGAGACCTTGCTTCTATATGTAGATACAAATATACGCGATGTGATGAATCTTGATTGTGGGGTTATGGTAGATTATATGAGGACGGCGTCAACTTGTCAGTAGTTTGATCTATGGTGAATTATAATTCTCCCTGGATGTATTGGTCAGATCAGTCTAAACCCAAATCATGTCCACTTCACAGCCTTATATACGGATGTACCAGTTCACACACGAAAATACTTATGTATCAGACAGTTCACACACGGATACATTTATGTATCCGTTCGCACAACACCATCTGGCATCAGCCCATAGCCTGCAGCAGTTGCAGTTGGGGAAAACAGGACCACATCTAATAGACCAAAGGATAGCACAATTGTTCAGTATACCCCTAAATCCGATTGCTTGAGACATAGGTAATGTGTATCAGAGGTTGGTATTAAGGTATCAGCTACGATACGGAGGTATTAGTGAGCAAATTGGATCGGTAGGGGCACCACTAGGACCAGAACAGAGAACCAATCTAGTAGCCATCTCTTCTCCCCTTAGTAAGTAGAGAGTGATAAGCCTATGTTAACAGTCCATTTATGAATTGCAGAATGGTAGAGCCTCCATTCGTGAAGCTGATTTGAACCCATGCTTTTCAGGCCATAACCTTAACCTGGTACCTTAGACCAATTATGACATCAGGTATTGCTATTATTGCTGTTGTTGTTTAAGACTTTAAAACGTATCCTCGACAACATTGAACTCTGAGCCACATCTGTACATCCGGGGAGGAAACCGACGTATCAGTCAATAGGCCAAGCAACAGTAGTCAAGAAGAGGAATAGTCTAAGAGAAGTTTCAATCAGCCATGTTAGAGAACAGGGTGTATTAATTGGCTTGAAGGCTAAGAAGTTTCCACCTCCATCGACAGATTAGTGTATTTGCTTAACATTGACATACTTTGAACTTGGTTTCATGCCACTCGTTTTTCTACAGGTAAAAAGGTCTCGATTTTGTGTGCATCTCACTATAGCTGCAGTTCGGTTAATGAATAAGGATGTTAAAGACAGTAAGACTTCATAAGTAAGGGGGGTTCGGTTGCTATTTCAGCCTCACTCCGATTCGCTCACCTATTTTCTCAAGGGAATACATCTACTTATCTTTGCAAGCTCTTGGGATAGTCTCTATTATCCTGCTGTAAAGCATTTGTCCCATAATTTCGTGGATGGCTAGATGAATCCTTCTCTTCCGTTCATCTCTGTAAGGTCATCCCTTGCTTAACCACCATTTCTTTCGGAATACCTCGACCAGTGTTCTCTCTGCTCTACTCACGTCATTGCAAATTCATAACTATGATCTTGACAATACTCATCAGATTTGGTAAATCTCTCAAGTCATGTGGCCCTTTCCTTCTTCTGCAGTTCTTTTATATTGGCAGATGGCAACCAGGGGTCCGTAGGCAAGCTCAATAAAAAGTACAGGTCTTCCATAACTAAGGAGGAGTATCAAGTAGGTATTGGTTCAAACCTCTGTAGTGCTGTCATTGATGTATATGTAGGTCATTCTTGATTTCTCAGTTCCTGAGATATAGGTTCAATCCATGTTTGATATATGTTAAAGTCCTTTGAATATTAGGTGTCAGACCAAATTCATGATCCTGTCCTATTGGTTTTTCAGTCATCCTTTGGACATGAGTTCATTCCTAGTATAGAATTGTATCTGTATACTGCATTCATGTTCTGTCTCATTCACTATTGTCCATCTTGTATCGGTTGTTATGTCCTAAGGTCTATTCATTGAGTCAGTCAAGAGGTTATGGAGTAAGAAAGTTTTAGTTTCATGCATTGTACGCGTCCTTAACATTTATATCAGTCTCTGTATGAAGAAGTTAGGCTTAATGAAGTAAATCACTTGTCATAACAATAGTTCGTATTTACCAGTTTTACAAGGAGGGTGGATATCAGTTTCACTATGGTATTGTACAGAAATCAAGTACTAGTTACACTTCAGTCATTTGATCTTGTTTCAATCATCTACTATATTGTATCAGTCATACTGATAATGAATTACTCTCCGTGGGTATCAGTTAAGATATATAATGGTATGTCCTAGTAACAGGATTTCCGAGATACCAATGAGTACGAGATTCGAACGAGTAGAGTTAGGAAGGGTGTTAAGAATTAATCAGGTATCCACCAAGTACATAAGGGCATGGTGTCCTGAGAAATTCGAGTAGGATCAAGAGTGCCCAGGCACATGGGCAAGGCAAGTGAGCAAGTCTATAGATGCAGGAAAATAGGTTAATGTGTAGGAGTGAATAACAGATTGGTACAAAAGTATCTCATATGGGTATGGAAGTAGGTGCCTAAAAAAGAAAACCTTACATGCTAAAATTGAGAGTATAAGGAGCAACGCTATCATTACAGGAGAAGACAAAGAAGGAATTAGTAGACCTAGTCTTTTCAACTAGTAAAAGCAAATCAAAGAAGTTTAGACCTAGGGGCCTAGAAGACCAATGTAGATAGGTTCCTCTTCATTTAAATCTTTTATTGACACGGTGAAACTCATAAAACAGGTTCATTGGACTTTTGACTCAGCACTTGGCCCGCGCCAGCAGCTCAGGACCGCAGGCAAGTATACCTTGCCAACTCGTACAATACAATTTATATGCATGTTCACTTTCTCGCTACTATTCTTTTCCTTACTTTCGTGATTGTTTTATTCCATGTCTTGTACACTCATCCTGTTATGGTTTTACTTTACACGTTTCTAGTTTCTTGTTCCTTTTCGGTTATGATATTTTTTTACCCATTACACTGTGATAGTCTCATACGTATTGCTTGATAGAGTCGTCTAGTCCTACACCACGATTCCCTCGACTTGACTTGACTTGACATGACTTGAGTAGGACTTGACTTTGACATTCTATAGATTGTGAGTACTTACCTTGACTACGGTCTATAGGATTTTATACTAGGATTGGCTACTGTCTTGGTTGTGAGTACTTGCCTTGACTGCGATTGAGACATTATAGATTGTGAGTACTTGCCTTGACTGCAGTTTATAGCCAGTCCTTTCTAATATGGCATGCTAGTGTCTTAGGAACCTTGCGTTTAGATCTTGTGTCTTAGTCCATTTTGTCTCGCTGGATATTTTTGATTGTTCCTTACTTCTTGGTATATTTGTACTGTTACCTGTTGGCTTGTATATTATGTATCTTATTAGTCCTCTGAGGACCTGATGATCTCTTCAGGTTTAGCCGGGTATTGAGCCAGGTGCACACGAGCAGTTGGAGCTAGCATTGGACCACGGTGCCACTACAGCTAAGGGTATTTTGACAGTTTGGACTCTGTTATTTCATTTACATGTTTCTATGTTATTATCGTCTATTGGTAGTGGATTTGTGTCCACCGGACGTAAATGGAAATTCTTGATAAACTGGATACTCTATTTATATATTCATTCAATATTCAGTTTTATTTGTGTTAGTGGATTGTATCATATATTGTGGATGAGATCTAGATTGCCTCTGTGACTTGTTTATGTACTAGACAGCGTTCTACCGCCGACACTGCGGCGTAGGCTGGGCTTGGACACGTCTCGTATCCGAAAACTGGGTGCGGGTCGTGACACAGCGGCATCGAGTCTGTTAGCACCCTGAATTTCGGGTAGATTTTTTTTCATTTTATTTTATTTTCTGATTGTTTAGTTTCATTAAATAATTTATTCTGTATTTTTCCTTAAGTGTACTTTCCCATGCCTTTGATATTTGGAGTATCAGGGATGTTCAACTCTGGAAATCTTCTTCACGAGTTTTGGAGTGGACACGATTACCTTCATGACGGTATATGGTGTCCCATCCAAACTTGTTCCCTTGTACTCTTTCTGCTTCGCTGAACTTCGGGTCAATTTAGACCATTTGATTATTATTTATTTTCCCACTCTTTTCCTTGATCATTTTCAGCGCGTTACCATGACTTTTAAATTGGGAGCGCCAGACCAGTCATTTCCTTGAAACCAACTTCTCATTGATGATCTACTCGAGACGTTCGTCACCCATGACCTTCGTGTCCCACTCAGACACGTCATTTTGAGCTCCATTTGATTCGCACAACTTTTCTGACACGTGACCCGATTTTATTTCACTCCACGGCGTCACGTTCATTTTCCAACTTGATTTGTGGGTCCCCTGTCGACCAAAACCTGTCCGCCCCAATTATGGACATGGCCCACTTTGAGCCTACTACCTGTCCGCCACTTGTGTCCCATTTATTGGAATCCCCATGTGCTACTTATTTCTCCATGATCATCGACGCCTATTTTTAATTCAATTTTTGCACAATGTCCAGTTTTGATCCAATCCGGCTCCACCGAGTCCAGTCTAGCTCCATGTTGCCCTCCATCGGGACACCCTCATATTTATTGCCCAAAAATATCAATTTCTCATTTTACCTATTTCTAATATTTAATGGGAAATTTTCCATTAATTTATTTTCCTTGGAATAACCTATTCTCTATTTATTCTAGCCCTTGATTTCCCTATACTAAATCCTCACCTTTAAACCCACACAAACAATCACACAGCAGCCTCCTCCTCATAGGGTGCCGGCCCTAAAAATTTATGGGAAAAAGGCATCTCTCTCTCTCATCATTTAAATGTTATCTCTCTTTCTCTCTCTCCCTTCTATTCTTATCACCTACATAAAACAATTCCTACACTATCAAACCAACACAGCAGCTTCAACAACACTCCCATGCAACCCGACTTCTTCTCCTCCTCCACACCAAAGCTTCCCCGACCACCCACAGATTCCTCTCCTCCTCCTTATTCCTCCTCTTCCATCTCCTCCTTCATTCTTCCTCCTCCTTCCCTACAAGCCGCCACCACCAATATCCGCGACCACCACCATCTAACCCGACCGTCTCCTCCACCTTAGCCGTTGTGCGTCGCCGCCACTGGCCACGGGCCACCACCGTCGGTCGCCGTGGTTAGGCCGACGTCCCCGCGCGCCGCACAGCGCACGGCAGTGCGCAACCGCGCACAGCAGCAGCTGCGTTCGCACATCCGCGTGCGCGCGGCGTTGTCCACCGTCGACGACGCCACAGCCGTCGTGGCCGGGTCCCCCTGGTCTGGGCGCCCTCCGGCGACCCCCCCGGTCCGTCGTCTCCTCTTCCAGCGCGACGTATAGGCAATTCGTGCGTTTTGCACGACGTCCCGTCGTGACGCGCGCGAAATGAAGTTCGTTTTGGCACCCCGTCGCAGCAACTTCGCACGCGTTTTCCCGGAGATCCGACCGTTGGATTGGCGATTTCTTCGCTCCGTCGCAATCTCGGTATATCCACCTTCATCCCTGTCAATTTTCGTCCGTTAATTTTATCGTTTGATACATGAAAACCGGCCACCAAGTTGACCGTTTAAATTGTATTAAATTTGGACAGTTTTGCGGGGCCAACTTCGTCAGCTTGTATCTCCTCCACCGCAGCTCCGTTTGGCGTGCTACCAGTTCCGGTGCGAAGCTGGTATAACCCTCTTACTTTCCCTCCAGTTTCGTTTCATTATGAGCTTGTTTGATTGGTTGAATTCGACGCCAAAGTTGGCCGTCCGAATTCGTAATTTCCAACTTGTAAAATTCCATTTTTGAACACGGGACTCCAGATTTCATTTCTGACACCACCATTAGACTTGTGGCATCGTTCTGGCATGTTTTCATATAAAATTTGTTAGATGTGGAGAACGTGGGCCCGGGCACGTTTTTCGGTGCAAAGCGGATCCCACTTTCTAGGTCAACGGGACTTTTTGACGCCGGCTCATCGGAATCCAATTCCGGATATACCGTTGAGTTCGTATCGTCATTCTGGACTCATTGACATATAATTTGCTAGGTTTAGGTGGACATTGGATCGGGCACGCATTTCGGTGCAAGTCGGATACCAATATCCGGGTCAACGGGTCATTTTGAGATCGGCTCATCGGAATCCAATTCCGGAGATACCGTTGAGTTCGTATCATCATTCTGGACTCGTTGACAGGTAGTTTGCTGAGTTTTGAGAACTTTGGCTCCGGCACGCATTTCCATGCAAACCGGAATCCCAAGTTCTGGTCAACGGGCCAAATGGAGATCGGGTCAACGGAATCCAATTATGGAGATACCGTTGGGTTCGTATCGACATTTTGGTTTCATGGACATATAATTTGTTATATTTTGTAGACTTATTTTATTGCACGTTTTTCGGTACAAAACGGCTCCGACACGGACACCGTTTTGACCCGAAATTACCTTTTTGCCCTTGTGTCCAAATTGGACCGTTGGGTAGGCTATCCTAGCTAAATTGACCATTCTGGACACGTTGGCGATGTTCATTTCATCGTCCGACAATGTTTGTTGATAATTTCTCTGAGTTTAACCTTTTTATAATTAATTAATAATTAATCCATATAATGTTCGTATTTCGGGATTAGTACAACGAAACTGAGATCAGCCAATTCCAGTGATCTCACATCACTGAAATTGACAAGTTGGACACGTGGATCACTATAATAAGATTATCAACCTTACCGATAATCTTCTTATCTCGATTTGCGTGTCGTAAGTTTCGACGTACAAATAACGAAGTACACTTTATATTAGACTAGAATTGACCCTGTTTGACCAGAGTTGACCAGTTGACCCAAAGTCAATTGTAAGTCAACACTTGACCTAGTTTGACTAGATTATTGACCGGAGTCGACCTAGAGTTGTTTTGACTTAGAAGAACCTAGAATAATGTAGATTGATTATAGAGATTCATTTATTGCGACTTGAATACCTTGTAACCTGTGTTGCTTTAAATAGGACTCTGTGGCTTCAGTGGGACCCTTCTTTACTTATCAGCTGTTCAGGTTATCGAGGCGAGTACATTTTCTGATCATTTCATATCCTCCTTAGAATTATTTCCTGCAGTAGATTACTTTACTTGTACTGTCACGTTGGTCACACGGATTGGTACTATATGGATCCCTTCTTGAGATGTTATCCTTAGGGAGCATCGGGTACTACATGATCTGTACGTTTCACTTACATGGCGTATCATATGCTTCATTGGTTCTTTGATCACTTACGACATATACTCTTATGATCGTAGAGTCTTCCTAGAATCCTTATCCCATTTATGGGACTACTATGTATCACCTTCGGGGTCTATCACCTTCGGGGTCTATCACCTTCGAGGTCTATCACCTTCGGGGTCTATTACCTTCGGGGTCTGTTACATAGCATCATAACATAACCTGGCTGGATCCTTGTGTATTGATTGGGGGTACGGGGGAGTATAAGTGGACATGTGAATAATACACCAGTAGTTTCTTATCAGAATCATTCCTTAGTGTCTTATCAGAATCATCCCAGGCCATTTACATGTTCATGATTGTACTCTGACTCACTAGTCACTGCTAGTTCTCTATGTATAGTAGATATTTCTATTACAGTTCTCTCTCTGTTTACATACTGCTTTTCTTCAGTACTGGTATCTTACTTTACTGCATGTTATATGTTTTCTAACCTGCTATGATCTGTTGAGATGTATTGTGCTCGCTCCAGTCCTGACTGGACCTGTTGATAAATTTTACAGATAGCCTGGAGGTGCCTGCTAGCCTAGAGGAGACACATTAGAGGTTGTTTAGGTAGTTATTTCATTTTGTCTGGAGTTGTATTTACTTTGTGGATTACTGTATCTTTATTTGAGTTTTGAGATGTACTTCTGGGTTCATGTATCTTAGACACTTAGACTTCTATCTCCTGTATTTATTTTGGATTTCATGTTTTATCTATCCTTATCATGCTCTACCTTAGATGTGATCGAGTTTGTATCTGCTATGTCACCCCCATTCGGGGAGTATAAACTGTTTAGTCTTATACTGTTAGATGCATTGAGACCTAGGACAGCGTTCTACAGCCGACACTGCGGCGTAGGCTGGGCGTCGTTACGTTATCGTGCCCTAACTCTAGGGTGCGGGTCGTGACAGAGTCGGCCGCCTCCGTCTCCCAATTCCGTGGACGACACCCTCCCTGTCGTCTCCTCCGCCTCCTTCCCGCACATAATGCCCCTCCCCCCGCCCCCGCTGGCCTCCCCCGTCTCCTCCCCCCCTCCTCGTCCTCCTCCGCCGCCTCCACCTCCACCTCCTCCGCCTTCTGTAACCCTAATAGAATTTTTTTTGTGGGGGGGGGGGGGGGGGGGAGGGGAGGGGGGCTAGCCCCAAGTAAATTTTGGGTTGTCCCTAGTAAAAGTTTTACTATTATGGTCTATCCCCTAGTAAGGGATAGCCCCTAGCAATTTTTGATTTACCCTTATAATTAGCCGTATAATATTGGCGTATTTTTGAATGTAAATTTTAAACATGTGAAATTTTAAAATATATTTCATAAAATTTTGGTACAAACAAATATGGTAGAATCCTATTTAATTAGACAAATTTGATAACATATTTAAGAATGTAAAATTTATAACCTCAATATTCCTATTTTTCTAATACTTGATCGGTTTTTTTAACGTATTTTATTTGCACTGAGCCAATTTATATTCGTACTTTTGTCGTCCCAAGTTTTTTTCGTTTGCCGAATTGCTAACAAGGCTTGGGCCTACTTCCACTATTAATTAAAAGGTTTTTTTAAAGCTGAATCCGAGTGATTCTTGGGCCTCGTTTGGTTCGTGCAATCATGAGATTGGAAAAGAAAAGTCATTGTTTTTCTATGTTTGGATGCAAAAAAATTAAGGAGGAAAGAAAAATAATTTCCAATGTAAAAAAATTATGGGAAAAAAATAGTTCCATCCATCAAATCAAGGATCACTTTTCCACCTTTAATTATTCAATTTTCCTTCTAATTTTTTTGACATTTTCAAACACCGGAAAGAAAAATAGATAGAAATTAAATTTTTCCAAAGGAAATACCAAGGAATTTATTTCCTTTCATTTCTTTTTCGCGAATCAAACGAGACCTTGTGGTCGGCAGAGAGAGGCATAAATGTTCTAGCTAGGTGGTGGGAGATCAGTGGATCGAACCACGGGAGCGTATTATTTATTTTATTTATGATGGGAGTTGGAGGACGAGCCCAAAAGGCATATAATCCAGTGTGTAAAAAAATTCCTAAGCGTTACGTCGGGTACCACAAAAAAGTTATTTACACTAAAACTACCCATCAAATTTAGATTTATAACAAAATGTTTTTTACTTTATTTTTCATACCAAACAAAAGAAAATAGATCTTTTTTTTCACTTTTCTCCTCTATTTTTCTCCTACGAACCGACCCAAAGATTACAGAGATGGTATTTCATTGATGTTAAGGGGCTGTTTGGTAAACATGAAGTGAATTTGGATTTGGATTTCTACTTCCAAGGAAGAAAGAAAGATTGGAATCCATGTATTTTTTTTGTCCCCCTAGTAGAGAACAAGGGTGTTTGGTTCAGATAGGAAGTGAGAAGTGGGAAGTTAAATAATATGTTATAATAATAAAAATATATGATAATTATTTTATTTATAATAATAATAATAATAATAATAATAATAAGATTGAAATAAAAAATTAATATGTTATAATAATAAAAATATATGATAATTATTATTATATTTACTATTAAGACAAAAACATCCAATAATAATAATTAAAAACCGACTCAAAAGAATCCCAAAAAAAAAGCTACTCTCTCATCTCTCTTTCGTCTCTCTGCTCTCTGCTCTCACGGAGGAGAGAGTTCTCTCCAAAAAAAAAAAAAATTCACTCCGGTCTCGGCCACCTCCCAATCCCCTCTCCACCGCCTTTGATTTCCTCTCCACCGCCTCCACGAACCTCTCTCCACCGCCTCCCGGCCACGCCCTCCAGCCACATCTCTTCTTCTCCGGCCACGGCCTCCATGGACGTCGTCGACATGGACCTCTCGACAACCGTTGGTAAGAACAGCTCCTCTTCGCTCCCTCTTGTTCTCTGTTAACGACCTTGTCGATGACATTTTCCGTCGACAACGTTGACAATTTTCGGCCATCCGTCGAAAATGCAGACAATTTTTGGCCACTTCCAACTCACATCCTCTCAAGAAAAGAGGATGTGGGAACATGGATTTGGAGGGGGACAGGAACTGCACTTCTCCTCCCCTCCAAATTTCTGTCCCCCTAAATCCTTTGAACCAAACAAAGGATTTCTACTTTTTTTTTCCTCCAATTTCCAGTGAAGAGCAAATCCACCCCCAAATCCCATTTACCAAGCAGGCCCTAAATATAAGAAACTAGCAACATTTTTTATTTCGGATGGATTTTTGTTCAACTATATTATTCATTTTGGAGGTGAAAATGACAAATTTAGACCAACTAATATATTGTCCGTGAGTTAGAGCATCTCCAACCCTATTGTCTTATTTTGTGTTGTGAATCTTAGGTGGCATGGGACACAAGACAATGTCTTGTATAGGTGGCAAGATTATATTCACAAATGACAATGAGTTTAAAAAATCATCTCCAATGCAAAAGTATTGAGAAGACAATACAAAGTAATTTTTTACAACTTCCAAGACAACTTTTACTCTTCTACTTCTTTTTTATAAACATTTTTATTCACAAAAGATGATGTGGACATAAAGACATTGTGAAGTGCATTGTCTAGATCTAGACAACCAACTTCACATTGTCTTTGTCATGTCATTGCCATGTCAACTCCACACTTTATTTCACATTTGCATTGGAGAAGTACTTTTGGAAAAATGGTTGTCATTCCTATGTGGTTTTTTCAAACTCACAATAGGGTTGGAGATGCTCTTAGAGCATCTCTAACCCTATTGTCTTGTTAAGTGTTGTGAGTCTTAGGTGGCTCCTATGTGGCATGAGCCACAAGACAATGTCTTGTTTATGTGGCAAAATTATATCTCAAAAGACAATGAGATAGAAAAACTCTCTCCAATGCAAAAGTATCGATGAGACAATAAAAAGTATTTTTTCCAACTTCCAAGGCAATTCCTCCGCTTCTTCAACTTTTTTATAAATATTTCTATTCATAATTGATGATGTGGAGACAAAGTCATTGTGAAGTGCATTGTCTAGATCTAGACAACCAACTTCACATTCTCCTTGCCATGTCAACTTCATGTTTTATTCTACATTTGCATTGGAGAAGAATTTTTGGAATGAAAGTTTGTCATTCCTATGTGACAACCATTTTTTCTAAACTCACAATAGGGTTGGAGATGCTCTTATGGTCCAGTGGTAGCAACAAGGCACCTGTTCGAATCTGTCCCTCGGCGTATGGTCGCCAAGCCCTAGGAAGGACACCTCAAGGAAGAAAAAAAGGTTTTTTTCTAAGGGCACCACCAAGTTTACTTGGGGGCAGCCCTTAGTTGGGGGCAACCCAAGCAGGTGCAACTTTTGCTAGGGGGCACCCATAATTTGCTTGGAGACAGCCCAAAAATTATGACAGAGGGAATTAGGGCAAAGGGAGGCGAGCGAACGGCGGAGGCGCCAAGCGCGGCGGGGGAGGGCGTCGAGGGCGAGGTCGGGGCGACGAAGGGCGTCGAGGGCGCGGGGAAAGCGGGGCTGGGACTGGAGGGCAAGCGAGCACTTGTTGCGGACGTGGGGGTCGGAGGCGAGGGCGGCCTTGGCGGCGCGGGCGTCGAGCTGGGGGGCGAGGAGGGGGAGGAGGCCGGGGGAGGCCGGTGCAGGCCTTGAGGGCGAAGATGAAGGTGAAGCGGTCGGGGTCGGGGGCGCGGGGGAAGAGACGGAGGGAGGCGCAAGGGGAGCAGCTGAGGAGGTGGCTGCGAATGAGGGTGTTGTAGAGGAAGAGGGGCGGGGCGTGGCCGCGCGGGAGGAGCCGAGCTCGTACTGACGTAGGGCTCCGCTGGCAAGCGAGGGTGTCTTCGTCGACGCGGACTGCAGCTAAGTTGGCAGTCCTCCTTTCTGTTAGGACTGCCTACAAGGTAGCAGTCCTCCTTTATGTGAGGACTGCCAACTTGCTGGCAGTCCTAAGACTGCCACCTTGTTGGCAGTCCAACTTGCTGGAGAAAATTGGGCTGCCCCCAAGTAAAAAAATGGGTGGCAAACTTGTAATTTTTTTTGAACATTTTTGGACTGTCCTCAAGTAAAAAATGCGGTGCCCTTAGAAAAAAAAAATCGAAAATAGAACATAAGTTTCACGTAAGCCCATGATCCACGGGCCCATAGGCCATAGAGAAAAGGAGGAAGCAATCTCTTATAGGGGTGAGCATTCGGTTTATTCGGTTCAAACCGAACCGAATAACCGAAAACCGAATTGGACCGAAAACCGAATAAGCAAAACCGAAACCGAACCGAATTGATCCATAACCGAATCAAACCGAACCGAATTAAATCGGTTTGATTTTCGGTTTAATCGGTTTATTCAATTTTTTGGTTTATTTGCAATTTTTTTTGTTAATATATATAATAACTAAGGCCTCGTTTGGTTCACGGAATGGAAATGAAAGGAAACTGATTCCTTGGTATTTCCTTTCCTTTAGGAAATTATAATTCCTATAAACTTTTCTTTCCGGTGTTTGGAAAGATCGGGATTATAGCCGGAATATATCTTTAATTTTCATTATAGTGTTTGGTGTTTGTAAGAAAAGGAAACAAAATCAAGTCAATTTTCCAAAAATACCCTCGTGCTAATAAAAATAATTATTACTTAGAAATATTTTTGTCTAAAAGATATTATGGATAAAAATGGTAAATAATATTATGAACATGGATATTTTGGTCAAAATTTTTTGTAATAAATACGGAAAAGTTGGAGGGAAAGTGATTCCTTAGATAAATGGGAGGAACCACTTTCCCCCTATTTTCCTTCCACTTGGGAATCATTTTCCCTTTCCAACAACTTTCCTTTGGCTCCCAAACATAGGAAAGGAATCACTTTCCTTTCCCAAGCTCAAATTCCGGTAACCAAACGAGGCCTAAATGTACCTAAATTTATTTATTATATACCTATAGTATATACATATGTATATTCAGTATATACCTATATATATTAATACATGTGTGTGTATATATAGTATATATATATATATATATATATATATATATATAGTAACTAATTTTTCTTATTCGGTTTTCGGTTTTGGACCGAAACCGAAATCGAAACCCGAAACCGAAACCGAAACCGATTAAGAAAATTTAGTATTTTTAAAATCGAAATCGAACCGATTTTTTTTAAAATCGAACCGAATCTCTTATTCGGTTCGGTTCGGTTCGGTTAGGTTCGGTTCGATTTTCGGTCCAAAACCGAATAATGCTCACCCCTAGTCTCTTATGTTCGCGAGCAACACAACACACAAGAGCGCACCAGTGTTCCTCCTCCCGCTCGAGCTCGAGAAGCGCAGAACAAAACCCTAGATATCAGTAAGAAAAAAATAGAAAAGAAATCATTGGTGGTCATCCATGGAAGAAGAAGAACGACTCCTCCTCCTCCTCTAATGGCTCCATCAAAAAAGTCCGGTCCTTGAGGACCCGAACTATGCTTATTCTCACCCGCGGTCACCGCACCCTCCTCTCCCTCCAATTCCAAAACCCTACCAAAACCCTAGCCCTCTTCTCCTCCTCTTCACGTTCCCAAAACCCTAACCCTAATCCCGACATCCTCTCTCTGATAACCGCCGGTGACTTCACCGACCCCCGCCTCGCCGCCGTCCTCTCCTCCAGCTCCAGCGTCTCCAGGCTCCTATCCCTCCTCAAGCAAAACCCTAGGTCCGCATTCCATTTCTTCACCTGGGCGTCGACCCAGAACAACTTCCGCCACTCCGTCGAGAGCTATTCGATCGCCGCACACGTCCTTTTTGACGGCCGGATGTTCTTCCAGGCCCAGCAAGTCCTGAAACAGCTAGTGCTGTCGTATCGGGGGCTGCCCGAATCGGAAACCATCGTTAGCTCCCTCCGTTCCGCCGGGGAGTCGCTGGGCAGACTCAATTTCGGGGTTTTTGACGCCCTTTTTGGGGTCCTGATCGATCTGAGCTTTCTCGAGGAGGCCGCGGATTGCTTCCGCAGGATGAGGGATTTCCGTGTTTTCCCAAAGATTCGATCTTGTAATCATTTGTTGCAGAGATTGGTGAGAGCTGGCAATGGGTCGGCGGCAGGAACATTTTTTGACGAGGTGATGAGGTCTAACTTGTGTCCTAACGTGTTCACTTTCAATATCATGATTGATTTTTTGTGCAAGGCTGGAAATGTGGAAGCTGCGAGGGAAGTGTTCGCCAAGATGACAGTGATAGGTTGTTTGCCGGATGTTGTCACTTATAACTCTCTCATTGATGGGAATGGGAAGTGTGGGCAGTTGGAAGAAGTAGAGAGGCTTCTCGATGAGATGAAAGGGGCTGGTTGCCTGCCCGATGTGATCACTTATAATGCACTTATTAATTGCTTTTGTAAGTTTGGACAGTTGCCGAAGGCCCTTTGGTACCTCAATGAGATGATGAGGAGTGATATTAAGCCCAATGTGGTGACCTTCAGTACGTTTATTGATGCCTTCTGTAAGGAGGGGATGATGGTTGCGGCTATCAAGTTCTTTGTCGACATGAAAACGAGAGGATTGTCGCCGAATGAGTTGACATATACTTGTTTGATAGATGGGAACTGTAAGGCGGGGAAACTTAAGGAAGCGTTAGAGTTGGTTCATGAAATGGTGAGGGAAGGAGTGGAATTGAATGTCGTTACTTACACGGCTTTGGTGGACGGTTTATGTAAAGAAGGAACAGTTGTAGAAGCCGAGGAGGTATTCCGGGTTATGGAGAAAACTGGTTTGGTTGCAAACCAATTGTTGTACACTGCTCTTATTCATGGATATTTCAGGAGCAAGAACACGGGGAAAGCGAATGATTTACTGGCCGAAATGAGGGGAAAAGGTTTAAAGCCTGACTTATCACTCTATGGTACTCTTACCTGGGGTCTCTGTAATGAAGGGAAGATCCAGGAAGCCAAGAATCTTATTGAGGAGATGGAGGTATGCGGTCTAAGGCCCAATCATGTTATCTATACAACTCTAATGGATGCTTGCTTTAAAGCAGGAAAAGTCTCCGAGGCTCTCGTTTTCCTTCACAAGATGCTAGATTCTGGCACCCCTCCTTCTGTAGTCACTTATTGTTCCTTGGTTGATGGGCTGTGCAAAGAAGGCTTGGTTTCTAAAGCGACTTACTACTTTGATGAAATGAAAGAGTCGGGCTTGCAACCAAATGTCTTGGCTTACACTGCCCTTATTGATGGTCTTTGTAAAAATGATCGTTTGGAAGAAGCCACAAAACTATTTGAGGAGATGATGGGGAAGGGGATGAATCCAGACAAAGTTGCATACACCTCTCTGATGGATGGGAATTTTAAGCTTGGGAATTATGAGGAAGCCTTTGTTCTTAGGGACAAAATGGTAAGAAGTGGTCTTGAACTCGACCTGTACGCGTACACTTGTATTATTTGGGGCTTCTGTAATTGTGGGCAAATTGAAGAAGCAAGGAATATGTTTACCGAGATGATTAATGATGGCATATGTCCTGACGAGGCTGTTTATAATTGCTTGATAAAGCAGTATCACAAGTCGGGAAATACTGATGAGATTTTGGAACTACAAAATGATATGAGAAGAAGGGGGGTAATATCTGGTAATGTTGGTGATGCTGTGCATACCGATTCAACTTGACTGGTTACAAGCGAGCAGAACCAGTCTGATGTTGTACCATAGAGTTGGAAATTGAAGCCAGCTGACTTCATTAGATTTTTTTAAATATATGGGGTCATGCTGTACCATGACAACGATTTCGCTGGTTGATTGAAGAATCATTTTGGCTCAAGCTGCATCCTGAAACTCCTCTGCATTTCAGGCCGTAAATTTTAGCTGGCGCCGTGCATTTAGTGCTAAATAGGTAGGATTTGGTTGCTAATTAATGAGTCTCATTTATGGATCCTTGTATAGTCAGATTATTTTTGTTTATCTCATAGTTCTACATCTTTATCTCGTGGAAATATGAATACTTAAGATTCTCATTTATAAGATTTTACTTGCTAGGAAAGAAGCAATTTTCCTTTTTACCTCCTTAATTATGTTATAATTAATTTAATATGATTAACGAGTATATACAGCAACCTTAATCAACCTACTTGAATAGCTTCATGGGTTCTATTTCGCCATTCATTGCAGTTGAGGGTTAGAACTGTGAAAGTGATCTGATACTGATAGTGCACATCCCAACCATGTTTTCTTTGGTCAAATAATGCTAGTTATGCACAACTAGATGAAGTGTGAGTCAACTCATCCGTGTTTTCGTCTGCACTTATTGTTGTTACTGTATGTCAAACAATAATATCCCATCCTTTCTTAATATCTTGCTGCTATGTTTTCATTCATGTACTCATATTCACGTTGAATAAACTACAACCCTTTAGAGTGTACTTGAATCGCTGTTTGAGAAGCCCTTTTCTATCTTCTCTCTGATACCATTACAAAATGTGCAGTAGATCCGTCCGGGCATCTCCATTTTCATTTTCACGTCACTCCTGTTATATCTTATACATGCATTCCATGTGCGTTACTTGGGTCTAAGCTCTATCCAAAAGACTCTTCTATAACCCGACTATTTTCAATATTGAGGAAAATGCAAGTTCCGTCCATATTAATACTCTTTTAGTTGCTAAATCTTGCTGCATGTTCTGTAGCATAATAACTTGTGTTTCTTTGCATGATCATCTAGTCCCTACACAGTTCAGTTTTGTGTTGGAAGTTCGGGATAGGCAATGCTTCTGAGCATACAGGAAACACTAACACTCCAAAGCCCATGTCGTGTCAGATACATATCGGTCACAACATAATCGTTCCGAATACACCAGAAAATTCCAAAGTTGGGGCCATATCCTTGTCATCGTGTTTGTACCATGTTGCGTCTTCCTGTTAGTACAACATAGCTGAGCATTTTATATGCCAATTATAAATCATTCAAATGAAACCTTTGTACAAGTTCAGGGTCATTATTCATGGAAGTGCATATAATGATGCATCAGTTCCATTTTCCTTCTTTATACTGACTGCTCAGAGAATATTCCAGATGCGGCAGAAGAGAGTTACTTCTGTGCAAGATATGCAAACTCGTGACAACTGGCTTAGATGAGTAAGTACCATTGCTGATTTTCTCTCTTGTATGCTAAAGTCGCGTCATTTTACTCTTTTTGGTTTATCATTAACTGCTGTTTATCATATTGCTCCTGCATGAAGATTTGTTAGAGGCTACTAATTATATTCTACGAGCTTGTATGCCTGGAATGCTGATTTAGAAATGCTAAATTTTAGTCTCCCACAATTTCTAACCTCGGTATCAAAGCGTGCATAGCTTTTAAGTGATCCTAAAAATCATCACGAGTTTCAGTTGAAACAAAATGGCTCCATCTCATGGTTGACAAGGGGGCATGTTGTTGACACAAAGTCACAGTCAACCAAATATTGATAACGTTGACTAAATAATACTTGTGATAATTCAATAGACACACGACGACTTTATTCTGCTCAAGCCAGACGACAGCTCAGACGACAGCTCAGTTGTGCAAATACCAGTCGTTTTCGCGTCTGTACTTTTATATTTTATTGAGTCTAGAATGATTGTAAGCTGAGTTATGCTGAGCTCTTGAGACTCAACCCACAACCTATCCAAAGCCCATAAAGCTCCACATCCAAACTTAGCCCATTTCACCCTTGGACCAGTTCTGTGCTCTGGAGACAGAGTTCGGGCCGAACTCTGCCTCCACACAGAGTTCGGGCCGAACTCTGTCCCCTAAAAATCAGCACCCTAATTTTTAGGGTTGGCTGGTTGCTAGTTGTCCAACGGCCAAATTTTTGAAAATTCCTACCAGAATTCTGGCCGAATTCTGCCTGTTAAAAACCTATAAATAGGCCAAGAATTCTCTCATTTTCATTCATCCAATCTTCTCTTCTCTCTTAAGCTCAATATAAGCCATACCCTTCTCATCTACTAGCCACAAGTTTCCTAAGTCTCGAGTGCTCAGCATCTCTCAGTTAGGAGTCTTGTGCAAGAGTTCAAGAAGTCGCTTGGAAAATTCCAAGCATCGCCACTGCGATCCATTGTAAAGAAGTTGACGTGCTCTTATGAAGTAAAGGCACGGGGTGTAACTACTATTTCACAAATAGTGGATTTAATCCTGAGCTAGAGTTCTCAGGCCTGGACTAGTCCTCCACGAGGGAAACCAGGTTAAAATCGGCTGTGTTTGCGTATGCTCTCTTGCTCCTTATTTATTTTCCGCATTTACTCTGATTATTTTTAGATCGTGAAAGAGTTGAATTTTTAATTGGTTATTATTGCTATAACTCTATTCACCCCCCTCTAGAGTTGCCATCTGTTCTTCAATTGGTATCAGAGCTCTGTTCTCTTTACAAGGATTTACATCCTAGAGCTGATCCATGGCAACCACACAATCTTTGATTTCCAATCACGATGAAGGACAGTCCACTCATAGGCCTCCCCTATTTGATGGAACTAACTACACGTATTGGAAAACAAGGATGAGTTTTTATCTCAAGTCGCTAGACTTTGACCTGTGGACTATCGTCACTGACGGTTACAAAAAGCCCGCCAGAATAGTTGTCAATGGCGATCTCGTTGAGAAATCACATGACAAATATTCTGACGAGGAGAAGAAACAGGCAAGTCTAGACGCGAGAGCTATTAATGCTTTATTCTGTGCTATAGACAGGAATGAGTTCAACAGGGTATCCACATGCACCACATCCCACGAAGTATGGAAGCTTCTAGAAGTGACGCATGAAGGAATCACCTAAGTCAAGGAATCAAAGATAAGCCGTCTCATTCAAGAATACGTGGCTTTCAAGATGAAGCCAAACGAGACGATCACGCAAATGTTCACAAGATTCCTCGACATCATCAACCCCCTGTCTTCGCTTGGGAAGCAATATTCAAATCACGAGAAGATTCGCAAGCTACTTAGGGGGCTACCAAAAGTTTGGAACCCTAAGGTGACAGCCATCATAGAAGGAAATGATCTCACAACCATGTCTATGGAGACCTTGATGGGAAAGCTAATGACTCATGAGCTTGACCTCAAGGACTTCGAAGAGCCTGCTCCTAAGGCTAAGGAGATCGCACTCAAAGCTCACCAACGGAGGGCTGAAACCGAAGAAACGGATGACGACAACTCAGAAGACGATGATCAAGCCCTCATGGTTCGCAACTTCAAGAAATTCCTTCGCTTCAATCGAAGAAAGAAGGAACCACAAGAAGATGAAGAAGAAGAGCCTACTTGCTACGGTTGCAAGAAGACAGGGACATGTCCGAAAAGACTGTCCATTCTTAAAGAAAAGCAACCGCTATGAGAAGCCACACAAGAAGACCTCCTCAAAGAAATATGCCAACACAAGCATTTGGCATGAAAGTGAAGCTAGTGACTCCGAGGAAGAAAAGAACTCTCCTCAAGATACGGCTAATGTGTGCCTAATGGCGACGTCCGACAAGGTATCAAACGAAACTCTTGACGACTTCACTTTTGATGAACTTGGCAATGCTTTCACCGATTTACTTAGTGATCATAAAAAGGTCATTGGTAAATACAAACAAGCCAAGGACAAAATCAAAAGTCATGAAGTCGAAATACAAAGACTTTCTCTATTACTTGATAATATTAGAGACACTAAACCCACGGATGTCACTGATGAGGTATCTAAGCTTAAAATAAGCTTACATGATGCCGAGGCACGTATTGAGCAACAAACACAAGAAATCACAACACTCAACACGGAGCTTGCAGAAGAAAAGAGTAGACACAAGATTACTATTACTAAGATGCATTGTTTGAATGCTAAGATTACTGAATTGCAAGCTGTCTCTAAGAAACTAGAGACTAAATTGGGAAAACAGGTTGCTCAACCTCAAACCCAATCACATGAGACACACACAAAGCATGACACAACTCATACTAGTCAACCACGTCATCCTCATGCTGCTCACAATCATGCTTACATGTACACATACTTTCACAAACCACATGCACGTAGAAATAATCATCATATGTCACATAAACATCATGCTACACATAGATACAGTCATCACCATGTTGCACAAAGACACAATCAACATCACTCCACATATAGACAATCTCATCATGCCATGCCATATAGACAATCTCACCATGCCATACCATATAGACAACATCATCATGCCATACCATATCAACAATATCACCATGCCACTTCACATAGTCATCATCACCATGCTGAATCTACATATCATCAATATTCTGCTTATAGACATCATCAGCATGCTCCTAATGTAAATAGGAATGCTACATGTACTTATTGTGGTTTACATGGACACATTTCACCACAATGTAGAATTAGAAGATTAGTAGATAGAAAGATATATGCATGGTTTCCAAAAACTAACTCTTCAGAACCCTCAAGAACTTGGGTACCAAAGGTCACATCTACTCTTGATGTAGGTGGACCTTCCCTCCTCAACTAAGAGTAAGTGGATTCTCGATAGTGGATGCTCGCGGCATATGACGGGAGACGCACATCTTTTCGCATCACTATCGATGAAGAGAGAAGGATATGTATCCTTCGGTAATAACCTAAAAGGTTATATTATAGGTAATGGTATTATTGGCTATCCTCCCTCTCCCGTAATAAAGGATGTCTGCCTAGTGACCGAGTTAAAGCATAACTTGCTCAGCATCAGTCATCTTGCTGACCATGGTTATGACATTAACTTTGGACAAAACAAATGCCTTATCTATGATAGGTCAACATGAGACATTACTTTTGAAGGGGTAAGAGAGAATAATATTTATATTTTCTATTTGTCTGGAAATACTAACAATGCAGGTAGATGCCTATATGCTCATAAAGATGAACGACTACTATGACACCAGCGTCTTGGTCATGCCAATATGGATACCATATCCAGGCTATCGACCAAGAAGCTAGTTTAGAGGCTTGCCCGACATCACATTCAAAAAGGACATCGTATGTGCCGAATGTGAGTTGAATAAGGCAACCAAGTCATCTTTTCATTCCATAAACTCTGTAAGCACTACTAGACCCCTGCAACTACTCCATATGGATTTATTTGGCCCTAGTAGAGTAGCCAGTCTTAGTGGAAAACTCTATACCTTTGTTATTGTTGATGACTTTTCAAGATTTACTTGGGTTTTCTTTCTTACTTATAAAAGTGATGCTATTTCAATTTTTAAGATTTTTGTCAAGAAAGTTCAAAACGAAAAAGGCTACATGATTATTCGAATCCGAAGTGATCATGGAGGCGAATTCGAAAATTCTGATTTTGAAAAGTTTTTTGATTCCAATGGATTTGATCATGAGTTTTCTTGTCCAAGAACTCCCCAACAAAATGGTGTTGTGGAGCGGAAGAATAGGACTCTTGGCGATATGGCTAGAGTCATGTTGAACAAGTTTTCACTTCCGAAATACTTTTGGGCTAAAGCTGTCAGTACAGCATGCCACATTTTAAATAGGGTACTTATTCGTTCTATTACGAAGAAAACACCCTATGAGCTTTGGTTCGGGAGAACCCCAAATGTTTCTTATTTTAGAGTTTTTGGCTGTAGATGTTTTATCCTTAACACCAAAGACAACTTAGGCAAATTTGATGCCAAAGCTGACGATGGTATTTTCCTTGGCTATGCTGCCAAGAGTAAGGGATATAGAGTTTTTAACAAACGCTCATTAATTGTGGAAGAGTCTACCAATGTGACTTTTGATGAAGATAACAGTGCAGCAACTACTCTTGATGATGATGTTGAGCCATCAACGTCTACTCCGATGAACACCACAACCGAAACAAATTCTCTGGAAAGCTTGCCTAAGAAATTCTCTTTCAAGCCATCACATCCAGAAAATTTGGTAATCGGTGAGGTTTCACGAGGAGTAACTACTAGATCATCATTAAGAGACTCTATTGCTAGCACTGCCTTTATTTCACAAATTGAGCCTAAAAACATTTTAGAAGCTTTCAATGATGAATTTTGGATTTCTGCTATACAAGAGGAACTCAACCAATTCGAGAGGAGCCAAGTATGGAAACTTGTTCCTAGACCGGCTAATCACTCGATTATTGGTACTAAATGGATTTTTAGAAACAAAGTGAATGAAGATGGTTCAGTCACACGCAACAAAGCTCGTCTAGTAGCCCAAGGATACAACCAAGAGGAAGGTATCGACTACGATGAGACGTATGCTCCTGTTGCTAGATTAGAATCCAATTCGGATGCTTTGTGCATTTGCAAATTTTCAAAATTTTAAATTATTTCAAATGGATGTTAAAAGTGCTTTCTTGAATGGTTTTATTAAGGAGGAAGTTTATGTAAAACAACCCCCTGGCTTTGAAAATCACAAATTTTCCGACCACGTGTTCAAGCTAAAGAAAACGCTATATGGCCTCAAACAAGCCCCTAGAGCTTGGTATGAACGGCTAAGCAATTTCTTGCTTGAGAAAGGTTTTTCAAAAGAGAAAATTGACACTACACTTTTCATAAAATCTTTCAAAGACACTATTCTTTTAGTACAAATATATGTAGATGATATTATTTTTGGTTCTACTGATGAAACTCTTTGTCAAGATTTTGCCAAGTGTATGCAGACCGAGTTTGAGATGAGCATGATGGGAGAACTCAACTACTTTCTCGGGCTGCAAGTCAAACAAATGTCAAATGGAACCTTCATCTGTCAGTCGAAGTACACAAAGGACATGCTGAAGAAATACGACCTTGATAACGTCAAACCAATCAGCACTCCTATGGCTACTTCAACCAAACTTGAACCAGATGATAGCGGCAAACCCGTAGATCAACGTAAGTATCGAGGTATGATAGGCAGCTTACTCTATCTTACTGCCAGTCGCCTTGATATAATGTTTAGCGTTTGCCTGTGTGCTAGATATCAAGCGAATCCTAAGGAATCACACATGACCGCAGTTAAGCGTATCTTTCGATACCTTAAGGGTACAGTTACAGTGGGCCTATGGTATCCCAAGTCAACATCCTTTGACCTCATTGGTTACTCTGATGCTGACTTCGCTGGATGCAAGGTCGACCGTAAAAGTCGGCACGTGTCATTTATTAGGAAAGGCTTTAGTCTCTTGGTTTAGCAAGAAGCAGAATTCTGTCGCACTATCCACAACAGAAGCTGAATACATAGCAGCTGGGCGTTGTTGTGCACAAATTCTGTGGATGAAGCAAACCCTTGAAGACTATAATTTATCTTTCATGCATATTCCAATCTTTTGTGACAACACTAGTGCAATAAATCTTACTAAGAACCCCATTTGTCACTCACGCACGAAGCACATTGAGATACGACACCACTTTTTGCGTGATCATCAGCAAAATGGCACGATTAACTTAGAATTTATTGACACTGATCATCAGTTAGCAGACTTTCTTCACCAAACCATTATCCGAAGAGCGCTTCAATTTTTTTTGTCGTGAACTTGGAATTTTAGATGAAGCTGTTATAAATTAAAATAAACCTGCGTAAATATCGAATATACTGTGATTCTCTTATGATGAACTTGCTATGGGTACAAGCCGAAAGGGTCCTTCTGACAACAAGGCGTAAAAGCCTAAGCGACACGATGCACTAGTCCTCAGGACTACCGCTAGCTGGGATCCGGCCCCTGCAGCTAACCCATGGCAGCTTCAAAATATTGAATTATGATATAATTCCTTGTTTATTACACGGTGCATTTTTATTTATTACTTGCTGAAATACTAAATTTTCAAACTTCATATTACTGCTTTGAAATCACTATCTGCTATCCATCTACTTACTTATTGGATCTTTTTCTGTACTCATACTCTTGTAGTTCATTGGTTTTTATCTTTACTTAACCATTTTTTGTCCCAACTCAGCCTGATTCCTGTTCTGTCCCCAGGATCCGGAATTCGGGCCGAACTCTGCTCCTACCAGAGTTCGGGCCGAATTCGGCCTGCCTGTTCCAGAACCGGGAACAGGCTCAACCGTTGATCCTATTGTTGATCCAATGGTCATTAATTGACCCGACCAAGAGAAACCCTCCTCTTTATTTCGGTTTCTCTTCCCTCTTCTTCCTTCTTACCACATTTTCTACTTCTCCTACTCAAAACTCTCAAAACCTAACCCTAGTGGTCCATTCTTCCCCAAACTCAAGGAGGTGGCTCAACTTTCAATTCTCTTTCATAATCTTTCACTATCTTGAGGTATAACTCCTTTCTTTTCTACATCTCAAATTTCTTTATTATCTATCTATTGTGTTATGGCTCCATGATTGCTTAACCGTGGGAAGAGACTTCGGACCGAGGTGCGTCCTCGTCGAATGCTCCTCCTCCCGTTGAGCCGCCCGTTGCACCACCCGTTGCACCGGCAATTGAACAACCAACCCATCCGTTGTTCAATCCTTCACTTCCACGTGATCCAAACACTTTCGACGACCGAATTTTTATATCACTAGACGCATCCAATGAATGGTTTAGTGATTTTCGGACACGTCCGGTGTTTGCGGGACATCCCATAAACTTTACAATTTTCTCACAATATGATGCACTATTTAATGACCTCTGTCTCTGGTATGCAGTTTCTCTCCTTTACGTGTGTTTTGCCTGTTATTATTTATTTATCTCATATTGCTAAATGCCAAAAGGGGGAGTTATGTGTATATTCTGTTCCTGTTTGTCTGGTTTGTATGTGCTTTTAGAAGAATATTATTAACAGGGCAATAGAGATTAACAGCATTGTTTATGGGGGAGCTACTCTTAAGCTCGGCACTTATTATGGGGGAGCTATGTCGTTACATGTGTCCAGGTATGAATATTGAATATACAATTATTATTTTGCCAATTATCAATATGGGGGAGATTGTTGACACAAAGTCACAGTCAACCAAATATTGATAACGTTGACTAAATAATACTTGTGATAATTCAATAAGACACACGACGACTTTATTCTGCTCAAGCCAGACGACAGCTCAGTTGTGCAAATACCAGTCGTTTTTGCGTCTGTACTTTATATTTTATTGAGTCTAGAATGATTGTAAGCTGAGTTATGCTGGGCTCTTGAGACTCAACCCACAACCTATCCAAAGCCCATAAAGCTCCACATCCAAACTTAGCCCATTTCACCCTTGGACCAGTTCTGTGCTCTGGAGACAGAGTTCGGGCCGAACTCTGCCTCCACACAGAGTTCGGGCCGAACTCTGTCCCCTAAAAATCAGCACCCTAATTTTTAGGGTTGGCTGGTTGCTAGTTGTCCAACGGCCAAATTTTTGAAAATTCCTACCAGAATTCTGGCCGAATTCTGCCTGTTAAAAACCTATAAATAGGCCAAGAATTCTCTCATTTTCATTCATCCAATCTTCTCTTCTCTTCTCTCTTAAGCTCAATATAAGCCATACCCTTCTTATCTACTAGCCACAAGTTTCCTAAGTTTCGAGTGCTCAGCATCTCTCAGTTAGGAGTCTTGTGCAAGAGTTCAAGAAGTCGCTTGGAAAATTCCAAGCATTGCCACTGCGATCCATTGTAAAGAAGTTGACGTGCTCTTCTGAAGTAAAGGTACGGGGTGTAACTACTATTTCACAAATAGTGGATTTAATCCTGAGCTAGAGTTCTCAGGCCTGGACTAGTCCTCCACGAGGGAAACCAGGTTAAAATCGGCTGTGTTTGCGTATGCTCTCTTGCTCCTTATTTATTTTCTGCATTTACTCTGATTATTTTTAGATCGTGAAAGAGTTGAATTTTTAATTGGTTATTATTGCTATAACTCTATTCACCCCCCCTCTAGAGTTGCCATATGTTCTTCACATGTGATAGGTATAATGTGCTATAGCTATTGTTGAAATATGATATGTAGACGTGAAAGTCTCACTTTTTTTGGAATTTGTGTCATACATATATATAGGTCTAGATGTTCCTACAAAATAAATCCTGAATATAGATAAGATAATCCATTCGGTTATGACAATACTTCAAATATATCTTAATATTAACGCTCCCCCTCAAGCTGAGAGTAGAAAACATCAACAAGCTTTCTACTAAAGAAGTGAAACTGATCACAATTGAACGAGATGACCAGCTTGGTGGTAATAGAGGAGACCAAGATGGAGATGACAAAAAGCGAAAAAGGAGTCGTTGGAGGATGTTGACCCAGAAAAGACAACGAAGTTCATTGTAGATTGACGAAGAAGTTGCCAAAAATGTCAATGGAGTTTACCGAAAAATACGTGAGTTGGAGGTTGCCCAAAAGTTGTTGACGACGAAGAGTTTTTGAGAAGAACGATAAAGGCAGCTGCACCACAGAGAGACAACAATACATAATAACGTTGGTGACACCACTGGGAGAAGAAACACATGAAGAAAGGATCATAGACCTCTCTCTGATACTATGTTAAAATGTGACATTATTGAGAATAGCTTCTTACATATATAGTTCTAGACGTGATAGAAACATACAAGTACAAGATAACTCCTAACAACAGAACAAGATGAATCCTAAACAAATAACAAAACAAGTCCTAGAAGTAGATAAAAAGACCTATTCGGTTATAATAATATTTTCAAATATATCTTAATTATCAACAACTATCACCCTGAGAAACATGATGATTACAGTTATCTATTGCAGAAGTCTAAAGACTTTATTGTTTATTAACATCAATAATTGGGAATTGTGTGATTAACTTAAAGTTTCAAATGGTTTATGAAGCATATGGTTATGAATAAGCTAATGCTTGTTTGGTCATCAGAATCAATAAAAGCTATAAATTATCTTTTTGGTGTACCATGATGCACTTGGTCTTCTAGTCTTATAGTTATAGTGGCTATCTGGCTTTTCGAACCCTTTAAGATATACTTTTAAGTAGAATACTTTGGTATTGCATTTAGAAAGTGATATCTTTTACAGGGTGAGATCTCCGGGGAAATATAGTAGTGCTATATAAGCCACTCCAATATCATATCTTTCATTTATAGGCCGTGTGATTTCCGGGAATATTATCAGAACGTCAGGAGGGTCATCTAAGAGGTAAAAGAAATATCTTCAATATATGAAGACTCAAAGTTTAGATAAAGCTATTACAATGACTTGGACTAAACTAAGAAATTAGGTCAAAAGGCAAAGTTAAGGATCCATACATCCTAGGAGAGAAAATATGACCCCTCTTGTTCAGATGTAAAACTGATTCTATAAAACGAAGAAAAGGTCTAGAAACATGTTTAGGGTTGCATGAGTTGTTTATCTCACCTTGCTTTCTTAGTTTTGGCAAAAAAAAGGAAATCTTTTGGAAGCGGAGATATATAGGGATTTGAGAGTGTTTTTATTTTATTTTATTTGTAAGTCATTCCTCATGAATGGTTATAGTGTTTTTGGTAGCATGTTTAGGGTAAGGTTTGTTGCTTCCATCCTGGATGATGCAGGTTCTAGTCACGGAAACAACCTCTCCAAAAATATGGGGGTAAGGCTGTGTACATATTGACCCTCCTTAGATCATGCGTAAGCGGGAGCCTCTTGATACTGGGACACCCTTTTCTTAGTTGTATTTTGTTTCAACTCTGCTCAAATTTATATTTTTTGCCTTTGCCATATAAGAACCACTGGAATTTTCCTTCTTAAGGCCGGCGGTTAAATCCAGAAAGTCTC
>JANAVB010009671.1:0-144487 GCA_029216955.1 Iris pallida
TACATGTTTAGAGAGTTGTTTTTAATGTAGTATATGTATCCTATTGTATCATAATCTATTTATTATATATATATATATATATATATATATATATATATATATATATATATATATATATATATATATATATATATATATAAAATATATATATATATATATATAGATATATATATATATATCATTTGTTATATATATTTGTGTCTCTCTCTCTCTCTTTATATATATATAAATATATAGTATATATATATATATATATATATATATATATATATATATTTTTTATATATATAATTATATATATTATATATATATATATATATATATATATATGAGAGAGAGAGAGAGAGAGAGAGAGAGAGAGAGAGAGAGACAATATATATATATAATATATATATATATATATATATAGATATATATATATATATATATATTATATATATATATATATATATATATATATTGTCTCTCTAATTTACATGTATATATATTGCGTCTTTATTTTGTGTTTGGGGGGTGTGGTGATTTCGGGCAAGTGAGAGAGGGATTGAGAGTGTTGGAGTGGTGGTGGAATTGGTTAGTGTGTGTTTGTATTGAGAATGGGATTGAGAATGGATTAGAGGGTGGTAGAGAGAGTGAGAGATTGATATATATATAATATATATATATATATATATATATATATATATATATATATATATATATATATATATATATATATACAGAGTGGAAAAAAATATATATATATATACAGAGTGATAGAGGGTGTGAGGGAGTGATTTAGAGAGTGAAGAGGAGGGGGGAACCTGCTGTTAATAACTACAGCAGTAGGAGCAAAATCAGTCCTACAGGGGACTGATTTGAGTGACAGCAGCAGCTCCTTTAGCTGCTGTGTAGTATCACTGATTACTACTGTTTTGCAGAGAGAGGGGGAGGGTAAATCAGCCACATTTCAGGCCTATTTCAGCCCCCATATCAGCCCCTCCATGGACAGCCATTGCAGTCCTATAATAGTCCATTTGACACCCCAATAAACAGCCCCATGGGCATCCAATTGACAGCCCTATATTAGCCTCTAGGACAGCCCCCCATTCAGCCATCTATTCACCCAATTAGCCACCCATTTGTTCATACATTCAGCCACCTTTTTACCATACATTCAGCCATGCATTCATTCATTCATCCAGATCATTCATCCATTCATTCATTTACCAATTCAATTCACATCAGCCCCACCATATTCCATTCTCATTCATCCATCCCTATTCCATTTCATCTCCATTTCACTTCATATCTGTCCACACAAATTTCAGTCCATATTCCTTCCATGTCATTCACTCATTCATCTATCCCCCTTTCTATTACATACTACAACAGTCCCTTGGTCCTATATGTCTTGAGTTTGTGTTATGATGTCTGAGAATTAATTAGAGGGTAAGGTATTGTGGTAGGCTTGTTAGATTTAGTATTAGATAGTGGTTAGTTAAGTCAGTGCCCTAACTAGGTTAGTATCCTAGTGGACTAGTAGAGAGGGCTAACCTAGACACTAGGAGAGTGTGAGAAAGTGAACTAGGAAGGTTGGTAGAGAGTAGGGTGTGGTATCTCAAGATATCGTAGAGTATCATGACGATACTTAAGGTAATATTGAGATGACCAACATGACCATAAGATGGATTAGATGCCCAAGAACCTTAGATTTCTTGGTTGGTAAACCCTAGATAGGATAGTATCTAGCTACCCTAAGAAGCCTAGGCTAGTATCCTGAGATCTAGAGGGGTTTCCTTTGTAATGGACAAGGTATCGGAAAATACCTTGTAAGGGTAAATGTTAGAATTTTGGGTGATATAAGGTATTGGATTTCTGATTGCTAGATGGGGTTAGAAATAGGTTGTCTTGGTAGGTAATGACTAGATGAGGGTAGTTTAGACTAGTCTTGACCTCCGTTGACCAAGAGTTGACTTTTTGACCGAAAGTCAACTTCAAGTCAATACTTGACTTAGAATTAACCAAAACCAAACCAGAGTTGATCAGTTGACTAAAAGTCAACTGTTAGTCAACATTTGACTAGTTTGACCTAGGGTTGACCTAGGGTTGACTTAGTATTGACCAGAGTTGACTAGAGTTAACTTTTCACCAAAAGTCAACTATAAGTCAACCCTTGACCCAAATTGACATAGTTTGACTTGGATTGACTTCCTGTGACTTTGTTTGACCTTGGTTATCCTAGTGTGACCTAGTTTGGCTCAGTATGACCTAGTTTAGCTTGGTGTGACTTAGTTTGACCTAGTTTTGTCTTAGACTTGCATATCATGACTAGATTAGCTTTCCTTTCATTATTAAATCCTGTTTTGACTTGTAGCATCACATCTTTAGGTCTGTGATTGCTCTGAGCATCTGTTCACCTTATCAGCTCAGGACCACAGGCGAGTACATTCACTGATAGTTTTCATTGTCTTGATACTTGCTATATCCGATTCAGTTGTAGTATCATACTCGATTTCCAGTCACGATAGTTCACGGACTAGTATATGTTGGATCATGACATAGGATGTTGTTCTTAGATTTTCGTGGTATATTAGTACATTTTGTCTTATTCCCTGTGCTTATATAGATACTGATTCCTACGGGGACTTGCTACCCTCTTATGGAATCCCGTGTCATGACGTGTCATGTCTGGATCCTTTATACTATTCGGGGATGGGGAGTTATTAGTGGTTGTGTGATCAAAATTCCTACTTATTTTATACACTCGTACTTATTTTTTGTTCATAGCTATACCCTCGCTCACGACGGGTAAAGCCTGACCCCACTTGTTCATAAATTTCCATGGTGATCGGCCTTATTCTGCTCAGTTGTACACTTGTTCATAGCCGGTCAGATGGAAAGTCTGATCATGTTTTCTAAGTCGATCACATAACGCACTAATAATTCAAGGCATATTTTATATCTATTATCATAGGAGGCTAAGTTCTATTCGGGAGAAGGGTTATAACCCCGGTCCTTGTTTGGTTTAAGGGTTGTAACTCGGCTTCCGAATAGTTCCCAAGTCATCCTATATATTGTCATCCTATTCAGTACTCACATCCTGTTATATATTTTTGGTGGATTTTATCCTATATTTCGCATATTCTACATGTTCTCATGCTATACTTTGATTGGAGGCTAGGTTCTGTTCGGGAGAGGATTACAACCCCGGTCCTTGTTTGGTTTACGGATTGTAACTCGGCTTTCGAATGGCTCCGAAGTTTCTACATATCTTTGTCTTGTATTTTATTATACTATCTTTTATAGAATTTGTCAATTTATATGGAACTGCTGTTAGTGTTTGTACTTGCTCATTTTTTTGACAGGATATCGTTGATATATTATAGATTTTTCTGAGGCAGGCTGCTCGACCTACTATGGGGTCGAGACAGATGGAGACTTAGGCCAGGGCTGTGGCCTGATAGTTGAGCCACTAGACTTTATACTCCCAGAGTAGTTAGCTTAGTTAGGCTTGTCTGGACTGTGATCCAGCTTTTGTTTTAGACTGTAGTAGTTTATATTCATATTTTGTGACTCTGTGATGTTGTTTGTTTCTCTCTAGCTGTGTTGGATGTTGAACTCATTTTCCGTTTTCACGTCTATCATATTTTCATTCCGTGCTATCTATCCTAGTTTGTTTTTGTGATTGAGACTGTATTGCTATGTCACCTCCATTCAGAGTGTATATACTGTACATGTACCTTTATACTATTTAGTGTAGTTTTCATAGATGACCTATACAGCGTTCTACCACCGATTCTGTGGCGTAGGTTGGACATAACCACGAACTCGTGCCCCTAATCAGGGTATGGGTCGTGACACATTTTTGTGGTGGTCCATACAAGTCAGTGTCGCAATTAGTACGATCTCGCAATGGTGCTCGACTTAGAGTACTAATTATGAGCCTGCGATTAGGACATAGGATCTAGGATATGATAGGAGTTACTAAATCACATTTTAGAAAAATTCTGATCTTTTGATTACCATGACAACTCTTCTTACATTTGAATTCAATTGTCCTCCTTTGATAATATCTTATCTTGTGCCATATTGATCTCTTGGGTTCAATTCATCCTCAGGATGGCGATTACTCGCTCTCAGGCAACAGGACGTAGTGCAGTTCCAGAGAGATCCGATCTAGTAGGACGTCCACCTCCGGCTACGGGAGTAGCAGTCGAGAAAGCAGTAGTCTCAGTTCCTGCCCTTCAGGCGGGAGTAGCAGCGGCAGTTCCAGGAGGTCTTCCACCTCAAGCAGCGGGATCGTCCGTAGTCATTCCTGAGACTCTTCCACCGCCGCCTCTGCTGCCGACTGATGCTCAGCAGATGATGGCCCTTCTGCAGCAAATGTTGCAGACCCAGAGGGCCCAGGCAGAGGCACAACAGCATCAGGCTGACGCATCCCACCGCCAGACAGAGGTGTTACGGCAGAGCGTGGAGAACTCCCACCGGCTGGTGATGGCAGCAATTAAGAGGGTTATATCGGATACAGTTCAAGGTGCCCCAGTTCAGCACTAGAGACAGGACCAGAGGCAGACTACTTCGTGCGGTTTCTGCGGGAAGCCGGGGCACGCCTGAGAGGTTTACAGGATGAGGTTGGGTGTGTGTCTATACTGTAGGGCGCTCGACCACCAGCTGAAGGATTGCCATGTTGGTGGAGTCCGAGGAGGCCAGGACAGAGTACATCAGGCACCAGCACGTGCCCACTAGCACGTGCCCACCAGCAGCAGGGTCAGGGCCAGAGACAGGCCATGCAGTGCAGTTTCTGTAGGAAGTCGGGGCACACCCAGGCAGTTTGCAGGAAGAGGCTGGGAGTTTATTTATTCTGTGGAGCTCCAGATCACCAGATGAAGAACTGTATTGCGCATGCAGCCATACAGACAGGCCAGGACAGAGTACAGCAGGCTGGGGGAGGCCAGCAGAGGCAAGCTTTTGCCATGACAGTTGAGGACAGTCAGGCAGTAGCAGGGCAGATTGCTGGTTCCAATCTTTCGATTTCATTTCCGCATTTGCCTCCCTATAATCGTCTTGAAATTCGATTCTATCTGTTCCTTAATTGTTTGATGAAAATTTTGTTCTTGTGATGTGATTTTTTTCTGAGATAAGTCGTATGGGCTAGGTCGCCTTGATTATAAGATTTAGAATCCTCTAGGATCATGCTAGCAGGCATAGTGAGGATATATAGTCGGATTATGGATGTATTTCTAGGGTGTGGGAATTTAAGATTTTTGCTGCCAAGCATATGGTAATGCAAAAATTTTAAATACCATGATTCTAGAGGTATGTAGCATAGTCAAGGACTCTGTGATTATCGTAGCCTTGCTCACTAGCATGACGAAGATTCTGAGTATCATGATTCTGGACAGACGCATATGATTGTCGAACTGCATAATTTTTCTGTGTTTACTTTGTTTTAATTTTTGAGGATGAATTCTTTTAAGGTGGATAGACTTGTAGCACCAAGTTTCTAATTGAGAGTAATTTTAAATTTTATAGTTTTAGTCATTTAATTCATGCTTTGATTTTGGAGATTTTAATCATTTTAAATTTTTAAGCCATGACTTGTGATTTTGATGTTTTGCTAGTGAAACCTTAGAGACTGTTTGACCTAGAGCCTAACCATGTGATTTGGATGTTTTTAGTATCATTTCTGGTCCAAGGATATTTTGGTCATTGGACCCCTTTGATTTATTTTTGATATTTTTGCATTGGTGATTCTTGATTTGGCTTTTGATAGGTAAGATTTTGTGTCGGTTTCGTGTCCGTGTCGAACACGTAATAGTTTTTATTTGCAAGTGTTGTCGTGTCTTAAGAGATTTTATTTTGCTGAAATTTTTTGGAGTATTTGAGAGGGATTGTTTTCAGCATGTGTTTTTCTGTGACTGCTTTGTTTTAATTTCGAGGACAAATTTTTTTAAGGTGGATAGATTTGTAACCTCCAGTTTTCAAGAATAGAGATATTTTTATCATTTTTCATTTTAGAATATTTTTGAAATTTATTTTATAATTTATGATATTGTTTTGGGGTTATTTGAGTCGGGTTCGAATTTCAACTCAATCCGACTTGTAACGGGGACCCGGGGTAGTTTTGACTCTAGTGGGACCCACTCATTAGTTAGGTATGGCCCACATGACATTATTTTAGTTAGTGTGATTGACTAATTATTCATGGGTAGGTTAGATTTAATTAGAGACTTAAAACTAGACTAATTTAGCCTCAACCTAAGCCCATTCCTAATTTAAATCAAATAGGACAAGTGGGGGTATTTTAGACTTTACTAATAGGGGACACCTATACACTATGTGGCCGGCCAAGAAAGGGGGAGGGATGAGTCACTTCTCATTTTATTTTATCCACAAATTTCTCTCTTGTTCTTCCCCAAATTTGAGAGGAACACCCCATTGATTTCATCTCCAAATCAATCCCTTCTTCCACCAAATCTTCTTGATTTCTTCTCTACTCCATGGATAGAGAGTGCTAGCCAAGTTTGAGAGGTTTCGGAACTCGTTCGTGTCCATTTGGTGATCTCTACGTGTCGGTGTCGTATCGGGAGTGGTTTTCCTAGATTCGATCTACCGGTAGGTATAATCTCTTCTCCATTTCCTTCCTACATGCATATAGGAATGTTTTGAGCCCATAGGAATGACCCCTATTGTTGTGTCTCCATTTGTGTCCATTTCGTGTCCATTTGGAGACTTCTAGGAGTGTCCTTGTGTTGTGGTTGTGTCCTAGTGGGAAACCCCTATTTTGGACACATGGTGTTTGTAATATATTGGGGGAATGACTTATTTATATTTTTAATCTCAGATTTTACATGTTTAGATAGTTGTTTTTAATGTATTATATGGTATCCTATTGTATCATAATATATATATATATATATATATATATATATATATATATATATATATATAAATATATAAATATATATATATATATATATATATATATATATATATATATATATATATATATATATTTTATATATATGTATATATATATATATATGTATATATATATGTATATGTATATTATCTATCTAATTTACATGTATATATATTGTGTCAGAAATATATATATATATATATATATATATATATATATATATATATATATATATATATATATATATATATATATATATATATATATATATATATACATATATATATGTATATGTATATTATCTATCTAATTTACATGTATATATATTGTGTCTTTATTTTGTGTTTGGGGGGTGTGGTGTTTTTAGGCAAGTGAGAGAGGGATTGAGAGTGTTGGGGTGGTGGTAGAATTGGTTAGTGTGTGTGTTTTTGTATTAAGAATGGGATTGAGAGTGGATTAGAGAGTGGTAGAGAGAGTGAGAGATTGAGATATTTATATAGAGTGATAGAGGGAGTGATTTAAAGAGTGAAGAGGGGGGGGGGACCTGCTGTTAATAACAGCAGCAGTAGGAGCAAAATCAGTCCCACAGGGGACTGATTTGAGTGACAGCAGCAGCTCCTTTAGCTACTGTGTAGTATCAGTGATTACCACTGTTTTGCAGAGAGAGGGGGAGGGCAAATCAGCTACATTTTATGCCTATTTTAGCCCCCATATCAGCCCCCCCCCATGGATAGCTATTGCAGCCCTATACAGTCCATTTGACACCCCAATAAACAGCCCCATGGGCATCCAATTGACAGCCCTATATTAGCCCCTAGGACAGCCCCCCATTTAGCCATCTATTCACCCAATTAGCCACCTATTTGTTCATACATTCAGCCTCCTATTCACCATACATTCAGCCATACATTTATTCATTCATCCAGATTATTCATCCATTCATTCATTTACCAATTCAATTCACATCAGCCCCACCACATTCCATTCTCATTCATCCATCCCCATTCCATTTTATCTCTATTTCACTTCATATTAGTCCACACAAATTTCAGTCCATATTTCTACCATGTCATTCACTCATTCATCCATCCCCCTTTCTATTACATACTACAACAGTCCCTTGGTCCTATAGGTCTTGAGTTTGTGTTGTGATGTGAGAATTAATTGGAGGGTAAGGTATTGTGGTAGGCTTGTTAGATTTAGTATTAGATAGTGGTTAGTTAAGTTAGCGCCCTAACTAGGTTAGTTTCCTAGTGGACTAGTAGAGAGGGCTAACCTAGACACTAGGAGAATGTGGAAGAGTGAACTAGGAAGGTTGGTAGTAGGGTGTGGTATCTCAAGATATCGTAGAGTATCATGACGATACTTAAGGTAATGTTGAGATGACCAACATGACCATAAGATGGATTAGATGCCCAAGAACTCTAGATTTCTTGGTTGGTAAACCCTAGATAGGATAGTATCTAGCTACCCTAAGAAGCTTAGGCTAGTATCCTGAGATCTAGAGGGGTTTCCTTTGTAATGGGTAAGGTATCGGGAAATACCTTGTAAGGGTAAATGTTAGGATTTTGGATAATGTAAGGTATTGGATTTCTGATTGCTAGATAGGGTTAGAAATAGGTTGTCTTGGTAGGTAATGACTAGATGAGGGTAGTTTAGACTAGTCTTGACCCCCGTTGACCAAGAGTTGACTTTTTGATCGAAAGTCAACTTCAAGTCAATACTTGACTTAGAATTGATCAAAACTAAACCAGAGTTGACCAGTTGACTGAAAGTCAACTGTTAGTCAATATTGACTAGTTTGACCTAGGGTTGACCTAGGATTGACTCAGTGTTGACCAGAGTTGACTAGAATTGATTTTTTGACTAAAAGTCAATTGTAAGTCAACCCTTGACCCAGATTGACCTAGTTTGACTTGGATTGTTTGACCTTGGTTGTCCTAGTGTGACCTAGTTTGGCTCAATATGACCTAGTTTAGCTTGGTGTGACTTAGTTTGATATAGTTTTGACTTAGACTTGCATATCATGACTAGATTAGCTTTCCTTTCATTATTAAATCCTGTTTTGACTTGTAGTATCTCATCTTTAGGTCCGTGATTACTCTGAGCATCTGTTCACCTTATCAGCACAGGACCACAGGCGAGTACATTCACTGATAGTTTTCATTATCTTGATACCTGCTATATCCGATTTAATTGTAGTGTCATACTCGATTTCCAGTCACGATAGTTCACGGACTAGTATATGTTGGATCATGACATGGGATGTTGCTCCTAGATTTTTATGGTATATTAGTACATTTTGTCTTATTCCCTGTGCTTATATAGATACTGATTCCTAAGGGGACTTGCTACCCTCTTATGGAATCCCGTGTCATGACGTGTCATGTCTGGATCCTTTATACTATTCGGGGATGGGGAGTTATTAGTGGTTGTGTGATCAAAATCCCCACTTGTTCTATACACTCGTACTTATTATTTGTTCATAGCTATACCCTCGCTCACGACGGGTAAAGCCTGACCCCACTTGTTCATAACTTTCCATGGTGACCGACCTTATTCTGCTCAGTTGTACACTTGTTCATAGCCGGTCAAATGGAAAGTCTGATCATGTTTCCCAAGCCGATCACATAACGTACAAATAATTCAAGGCACATTTTATATTTATTATAATAGGAGGCTAAGTTCTGTTCGGGAGAAGGGTTACAACCCCGGTCCTTGTTTGGTTTAAGGGTTGTAACTCGGCTTCCGAATAGTTCCCAAGTCATCCTATATATTATCGTCCTATTCAGTACTCACATCCTATTATATATTTTCGGTGGATTTTGTCCTATATTTCACATATTTACATGCTTTTACACTACCAAAATAAGTCATATCAGCGACGTATTTAGCGATTCCAAGAAAGAACGTCGCTAATTTTTGGGGGTTTAGCAACGTTTATCTAAGACGTCGCTGTTTGTCGCCAACAACGACTAATAGCGACGTCTAGCGGCTACAATTTGTTAAATGGGAATCTGCTTCGCAAGTTCGTCGGTACACGTCGCTGATATAGCGACATATAGCGACGCATTTTAAGCAGCGTCGTCGTTTATTAAATATCAGCGACGTTTAGCGACGGCCGAGAAGGACGTCGCTATATGTTTATTATAGGCGGCGAGGGTTTCCTTTTCGATCATTCACAAATTTTCTCCCCCAATTTTTCGCGCGCTTCTCCTCCGGGACGCTCCTCCGGCGATTTCCCTCCTCCGGCCTCCTCTTCCGCGGCGCTCCTCCGGCGATCTCCCTCCTCCTTCTCCTCCTCCTCCTTCCTCAGGTAGCTCCTCCTCAGGTAACTCTCCCCTGTCCCCACTTCCTATTTTCTCCTCGTCTTCTAGCTCTCTCTCTCGCTTCTAGTTCGTGTCCACGAGAGCGTGGACTCGCGACGGGGGACACGAGACTCACAGTGGACTCCCGGTGGGGGACACGAGAGCGTGGACTCGCGACGGGGGACACGAGACTCACAGTGGACTCACTGCGGGGGACACGAGAGCGTGGACTCGCTTCTAGTTCGTGTGACACCTATTTTGTTGGTTTGAACACGTCGTATCCCACTGTATGGACACGAGACTCACATTGTGACACCTATATATTGATATTGGGTGTTTTTTGGGCATATCAACTGTCAATTTGATGTTTTGCTTGGATTCAAATTCTAATTTAGGGTTCGAGCCCTATTTACTGATACTGGGAGTTTTTTTGGGCATTTTCAGGGTTTTGAAATGATGAATAAATTGACTAATAATTATTATCGAGCCCTATAAAAATTCAGCTATGTCACGAAGGATGGATACTAATCCTGTGAATGAGTTTTATCCTAAGTATTCTCGACAGTTGAGTATGATTTAGCTCATTGACATTACTGAAATATGGAATGATTAGTGTAGGGTATGTTGGTCAGGTTTTGACAGAGTTGGGATATGATAGTATGCATGTTACAATTAACAAGGAATGCTATTGACACCAAATATTGTACGACAAGTTACTTGAGTAACCTGGAATGTTTTACCTACTGAAACAAATAGTTTGGGCAAGGATGTGTATTGGTTTGTCATCATATGGTATGTGATTTTGCCTGCCAAGTTTTGAACAGCAGTCCAGGCTGCCTGCTTAGTTGAAAGTCTTAATTAGACTTTCTGTTCAGTACCCTTTGACTGAATTAAGTTGACCTGAATACCATATTTTAAATCCTAAATCCAAGTCTGCCTGTTGTTCAATTCATGACAGGTTATCTTGTTAACAGTAAATGTCTTCCTTTTTAATATGTGTGAAACTCAGAGGTAGGATAAATCCAGTACAAATTAGGGACTGTCATGTTCAGGCAGTTGGTACCAGTATTTAAGACTAGTTTGATTTGTATAATTATCTGCCATTCGACTGGCGAGACATAAATCTATGTATGACATTTGCTATACGGAATTTGCATTAATCTACGGTACGACATCGTGATCAGGACATAGTCCCTGCAGCCATTCGACTGGCGAGGCAGAAACTATATAGCCGTAGATAAAATTGACTGTCTTTCGACCCCCATCCCTCGGCAATGATGATACGACAACCTATCACTATATCTTTTAGTAGTAGATAATGTCTTAGTATTACATTATGTGGGTTCATCTTGATTCTGTTATATCCTTCAGATACTAGATTCGATAAGAACATATACTACACCATATGTAAAGAACATAGATGATTCAAACTAATGTATGCTATAATGAATTTTGGGTTGTGTTCTGAGCCATTTGTCCCCACACTTGGCAATGATGTATGTGAAATATATCGTTGAAGAACATAAAACTTGTGGTCGTACAATCGTCACTTTCGTGCGTCAGTTCATGTCGGTCTTCACTTTCTGCAGTAATTATCTTAAAATGGATATGAATTACAATCTGCAGAACCATTTGTGGATATACAATCGTCATCCTGATGAATTATTATCTGTGTCAATCTTTATAGAATTATCTTAAAATGGATATGAATTACTATCTGCGGAACCCTTTGTGGATGTACAATCGTCATTCTGATGACGTGCGGTGTGCAGGATGAATTTATACAGGGTGTGCAACAGTTCCTGCAGTTTGCCAAGGCGTTCCCTCAGTACATGGGCTGTACAAAAATTAAGTGTCCATGTATGAGATGTCGCAACTTAAAATATCATTCGGAAGTGGATGTGACATATCATTTGTATTCGAGGGATTTCATGCCAAATTATTATCAGTGGACCGCACACGGAAAACTTGTGCCTTTAGCCTCCAAGACGGAGCCTTATGTGGAGCCTTATGTAGATGTCCACGAGCATGCTGATTACGACCAAGGGTGGACAAACATGGTTTTCGATACTGCGGGGCCTAGTTTCGATCCGAACAATCAATATGCAGCTGAGGAGGAACCGAATGCCAATGCTGCAAAGTTTATAGAGTTGCTAGAGAATGGAAGGACTCCTTTATATCCTGGTTGTGATGACCATTCACCGTTGGAGGTGATTACAAGATTGTTGAGCATAAAATCAGATTTTAACATGTCTCAAGAATGCTACAACCGAATCCTGGAGTTAATTAAAGATATATTGCCGGAGGGTGGCAAGTTACCTAAAGACTTCTATCGATCCAAGAGAATGGTGAGATCGCGCTGGATGGGGTATGAAAAAATTGATGCATGTCACAACGGATGTATGTGTACTATAAGGACGACAAGGATGAAGATGCCTGCAGATTTTGTGGTGCCGATCGCTTCAAGGCAACTAGTACAACAAGGACTTCTGGTGCACGCAAGCCAACAGATTCGATGCACTATTTGCCTTTGACGTCGCGGTTGCAGAGGTTGTTTATAGCAAATGAGACAGCTGATAATATGAGTTGGTACAAGCGGGAACAAATAAATGGAGTACTGGATCATCCATCTGACAGGGAAGCATAGAAGCACTTTGATCGAGTGTATCTCGATTTTGCTTCGGAGCCGCGTAATGTCAGATTGGGGCTTTCCTCCGACGGTTTTACCCCATTTGGACTTTCGAGCTCACAATATTCTTGTTGGCCTGTGATTTTTACTCCGTACAACTTGCTGCCTTGGATGTGTATGAAGACTCCTTACATGTTCCTAACTGTTATTATTCCAGGTTCGAAGAACCCGAAGAGGAACATCGATGTGTACTTATAGCCCTTGGTAGATGAGCTGAATCAGTTGTGGGAAGTAGGTGCAACCACATATGATGTTTCCAGAAAGCAGAACTTTCAAATGAGGGCCGCACTAATGTGGACAATCAATGATTTCTCGGCCTATGGAATGTTATCGGGTTGGAGTACCCATGGTCGTCTCGCATGTCCGTATTGCATGGATCGCACTAAGGCTTTCCGTTTGAAACACAGAGGAAAACCGTGCTTCTTTGATTGTCATCGACAGTTCCTGCCAAAGGATCATCCGTACCGGAGGAACATGAATTCTTTTCGTACTGGCGTGATAGAGAAGTCCAGTCCACCGCCACGGTGGTCCGGGGACACGATATGGAAAGAAGTTAAAGAATTGTCAAGTGCTATTGAAGAGCCTACAGCGGGGTACAAGTGTGATGGATTTGGCCACGCTCACAACTAGACGAAGAGGAGTATATTCTGGGACCTACCATATTGGAGTGACCATCTGCTCAGACATAACCTGGATGTCACACATATCGAGAAGAATGTATTTGACAAAATAATAAATACTGTGATGGACGTAAAGGGGAAGACGAAAGACAATCCCAAGGCCAGGTTGGATTTAGAAGAAATATGCAGACGTCCAGAGTTGTATTTGATAAAGGAAGGCAGTGGGAAGTATAAGCAGCCCAGGGCCATTTTCTCACTGGACAAGGAGGACAAAGGTAAACTTTGTAGGTGGATCCAGGACATAAAATTTCCAGACGGGTACGTATCGAATTTAAGAAGATGTGTTGACCCGAAGGAGAACAAACTACAGGATATGAAGAGCCACGACTGTCACATTTTTATGGAGAGGTTAATCCCGATTGCATTTCGGGAATTCTTACCTCATGTCGTTTGGGATCCACTGACAGAGCTTAGCATATTCTTCAGAGATCTTTGTTCTACTAAGTTGCTCGTCGATCGCTTGAAAAGCAGGAGAAGGACATTGTAGTAACATTGTATAAGCTTGAGAGGGTGTTCCCTCCTGGATTCTTCGACTCTATGGAGCATTTGCCAATTCATCTTTCATATGTGGCACGTGTTGGTGGGCCCGTCAGTTATCGATGTATGTACCCGTTCGAGCGCCATCTAAACCACCTGAAGAGAAAGGTAAAAAATAAGGCACGGGTCGAGGGTTCTATTTGTGAAGCCTATGTCCTTGAGGAGATTACAAACTTTTGTTCAATGTATTTCAAGCCTCATATTGCTACAAATAAAATAAGAGCTCCGAGGAACGACGATGGAGATATAGAATATAATGATGCATTATTGAAAGTCTTCAATGCTCTTGGAAAGCCTTCTGGAAAACTGGAAAAGAGATATTTAAATGATGAGGAACTAAAGACTACCCAGTTATATATATTACTCAACTGCGAGGAGGATGAAGTGGAAAAGCTAGAGTAGTAAGTAAAAATCTTCAACGTTCAAGTCATTTATTTGTTGATTACGTTATTATAATTTAACGAGTATATCCCGATATTTATTGGTTTTCAGCAAATTTAATGATGATGTGAGGTCAAGTAGACCATACATTGCAGATGAAGAAGTAGAAGAAGAAATGAGACTTCATTTCCCGTCTTGGTTGACTGCATATGTACGTAAGAAGCTAGTTAGAATCTTCCTCCATTCACAACTGCATAAGAAATAACTTAAGATTAAACTTAATTTTGTATCTTTTCGTGTTTAGGTGGATCGTCCGGACGTCATCCTTGAGAATGAATCTATTAGAACTCTTGCCAAGGGACCAATTTATGCCGTCAAAATATGGCCATGTTATTGCGTGAATGGGTTTAAGTTCAAGTCAACAAATGCTCTCATCAGAGATAGCTTCCTGGATCTTGATTCCACAAAAAATAGTTGCTTGTGTATCAAATATACAAACTACAAAGATGTCACTCCAGGCAATGATTTCTATGGCGTCTTACGGGAGATCGTGGAATTGACGTACAACTATGGCATAGAGCCTTCCAAGATCGTGTTGTTCAAAGTTGATTGGTTCAATCCCATACAAGATCAAGGATGGAAAATTGACAAGCATGGTCTTATGGATATTAACTATCGTCGTCGATACCAAGGAAACGAACCATTTATCCTAGCAAGTCAAGCTCAACTCGTATATTTTACAACATATCCTAGACGGGGAACAACGAGGTACGAATGGTGGGCAGTATGCAAGACTAAAGCCAAAAATACCTACGACGTCGAAGAAGTGGCTTATCAGGAGGATGAGCTGCCTCTTGTACCAAATATAGTTGATGTCGACTCAGCAGGAGTTCTCCATTCAATATCTACTTGTGTAGAAGAGGTACAAGTATCCGAAGGGGAAGACGAAGGAGATGCTAGTGACGATGAGGAGGAAGAGAAAGAGGATGAGGAGGAGAAGAAGGCAAACGAAGAAGATGAATTTTTAGAGGACGATTGAGAAACTGTGATTTTGATGTATTCATATTTCTGTAATCTTAAATTATGAACTATGATCATTTTTGAAAACTTAAATTATGAATTCCAATGTATACAGATATTTTTAAACTGTTATTGTATTTATTTATATTTTCAATCATAAACTGTGATTTTGATGTATTCATATTTCTGTAGTCTTAAATTATGAACTCCAATATTATTATCAGCATGGCCGGACGATGCGGAGATAGGCCAGGACGAGCCGTGTCCTTAGGTGGACAGAGAGCTCCGTTACCAGAGGATGGCTCTGGACCATCGTCTGACTCGAGCACTCCATTGTACCATACGGTCGCAGGTCTGGGTGGCAGTGCACCTACGACGAGCAGTTCCAGGCTTGCTGATCATACTACTTCCCCTAGCCTTCCTACCGCTGACAGCAGCATGGCGGATGGGGAGCAGGTGGAGGAGGTAGTCCCTACTCCCGCCCGGGCAGATCCATACCAGAGCGACCCTCCATGCGCACCTCAGGACGAGACGAGGATGGAGATTTGGGCCGACGGTCCTACGAAGTAATTTAAATGAATATATATATATATATATATATATATATATATATATATATATATATATATATATATATATATATATATATATATATATATATATATATATATATATATTTTATGCATGTCTGTATATCTATATATATATTCATTAATACGTCGGTTATCGTTGTATACAGATATCGTCCCTCGTTGGTACAGAGAGCGTTGGGCTCCTTTCTAAGGTTCAACTATGGGGGTCCGTGGATCAACTACTCGGATGCCTCGGAAGAGAGGAAGGCATTCTGGTTTGCCCACTTCAAGGTAACTAAAGATAGTTAATTTAGTATGATTAATATAATTTTAAGCATTTTTAGAACTTATTATTTTAATTTGTAATTCTTGTAGAGGACTTATTTTTATCCACCACACCGGGCCGAGCAGATTGAGAGGCAGTTTCCTGCCGTCGTCGCCAAGTTGATCCGTGATGCAATTGACGATCAGAAAGCTCGTCAGCGCTCCGGAAAGCCGATTGCTGGTTGGATCACACCTGACCAATGGACCACGATGAGGGCTCGATTTGAGGAGCCCCGGTACAGAGAGCGGTCGGAGAAGGCGAAGACGGCTAGGACGAGGGCCGAAAAGTGGTGTGGTAGATCGATTCCTATGACGGAGCATTTCCGTCGTCTGGTATGTAATTTATTATAAAATATAAGATTTTATTGATAGTAGGAGTATATAATTTTCTATTTTACTAAAGAATAAAATATAACAAACACGCAGGTGAAGAGGGGTGAGGACGCAAATATGGTAACCGTCTTCCTGGCCACCCATCAGAAGGACGGGAAGCTCATCGATGACCGGGTTACTCAGAGCTATGTAAGTACTAATTTAGATTTCCCTAATTTTTAACACCACTTGAAGAATATACAGATAACCATATACTAAACAATAATTAAATATTTTAGACGTTTATTAGGCTAATTTAGGTAAGTACTGATGTATAGGGATGCACAATGATTTCTAGGAAGAGTATGTTAGGCTACATGATGAGCATGCGAGTGCTAGTACACCGGCAGAGGGAGGGGTTGGTATATCGCAGCCCTCTCCGCCTCAGTTGGAGGACGAGCTCTGGAAGACTGCTGTTGGTGGTCTTCAGTGGGGTACATACGACGGTACGGGGTCCTACGGCACATTTGTTACGACGCAGGCATCCAGGGCTCCCTCTTCCAGTGCGCATTCACAGCCGTCACAGGCCGAGTCGTCCCAAGTCGAGGAGACCATTATCCGCCAGATTGCTGAGCTGCGATGATATGCTGAGGAGGATTGCTGAGCAGCGATGGTCTCAGGCGCAAGGGGACGCTGCGTCGGTCACCGTACGCTTTGACGAGCTCGAGCGCACCGTACAACACGTACAAGGGACACATGAGTCCATTCACAACACCGTTACTAGGATAGCGGCTTGCATGGAGCAATGCAGCGCCAGACTGCCAGCCCTAGAGGAGACACGGACGCACCCATCTCCAGCGGTTAGACTGTCCCCTTCTCCAGCAGTTGCATTGCCTCCTCCTTCATCGTCGTCGGTGGTTCTTACACCGGAGCAGTATGCTAACCTTCTTTCCAGGAGCGGTGATGCTCCTCCTGATCAGCCATAGTTGACATATATATTGTTGTGTGATGGCCCATTGTTGGGTCTTTTATGTGGTTATACATATATTATTCTTATGTGGACCATTATGTTTGACATTGTTGTTACAAATTTTCATATATCTGTATTGATTGATGGGATTGTGTTTCAAACATGTTCATGATTGTGTGTATATGTGTTGTTTGATACTGTGTTCGTGATACACACCGTCGATGTTGTAACAAATGGTGTAGGGGATGCTGCAAATGCTGCAAATGCTGCAGTGGATGCTACAAATGCTGTAATTTTTTTATTTTTTTCAATATTAGCGACGTTCAGCGACTCTCAGCGACGTCCAGCGACGAAGGTAACATCGCTAAGCAAGTATAAGGCACGTCGCTTACTGTGATGAATGCCGTTGCTGATCGTCACTAAACGTCGCTACGTAGGACGTCGCTAAACGTCGCTATATGTCGGTACTATAGCGACGTAGCAAAGTCGCAGAACGTCGCCATTTGGCTCTCAAGACAGGCCAGCATCGATGTATGTCAAGTCGCTCAACGTCACTAGGTTGCATCGGTAAATGATGACATTTTACGTCACTGGTAGTCGCTGAATTAGCGACGTGTCCGCGTCGCTGAGTGTCGTCAAAATAGCAACGTATTGCGACATTTTGTTGTTTAGCGACTAGGTTAATCGCGACTACGTGCAAACGTCGCTAATCGATATTAGCGACATATTTTCCCTATTTAGTGACGTCCTGTGGCGTCGCTGATTTGACAGATTTTAGTAGTATTATGCTATACTTTGATTAGAGGCTAGGTTCTGTTCGAGAGAAGGATTATAACCCCAGTCCTTGTTTGGTTTACAGATTGTAACTCGGCTTTCGAATGGCTCTGAAGTTTTCACATATCTTTGTCTTATATTTTATTATACTGTCTCTTATAGAATTTGTTAATTCATATGGAACTGCTGTTAGTGTTTGTACTTGCTTATTTTCCTGACAGGATACCGTTGATATATTACAGATGTTTCTGAGGCAGGCTGCACGACCTACTATGGGGTCGAGACAGATGGATATTTAGGCCAGGGCTGTGGCCTAATAGTTGAGCCACTAGACTTTATAATCCCAGAGTAGTTAGCTTAGTTAGGTTTGCCTGGACTGCGATCCAGCTTTTGTTTTAGAGTGAAGTAGTTTATATTCATATTTTGTGACTCTGTGATGTTGTTTGTTTCTCTCTAGCTGTATTGGATGTTGAGATCATTTTCCGTTTTTCACGTCTATCATATTTCCATTCCGTGCTATCTATCCTAGTTTATTTTTGTGATTGAGACTGTATTGCTATGTCACCTCCATTCGGAGTATATATACTGCACATGTACCTTTATACTGTTTAGTGTAGTTTTCATAGACGACCTATACAGCGTTCTACCGCCGATTCTGCGGCGTAGGCTAGACGTAACCGCGTACTCGTGCCCCTAATCAGGGTGCGGGTGGTGACATGGCGTGCACACACTGCTCGAAGATCTCTTTCAGTTTGAGCAAACTGGATTTTGATTCTATCAAAGGAGCGATGGTTGGCACCACTCATCATCAGTGACACATGGCACGCACAAACTATTCGAAGATCTTACTTCAGTTTAAACAAACTGGATTTCAACTCTATCGAAGAAGCGATGGTTGGCACCACTCATCATCAGTAATACGTGGAATGCACTCAATGTTCGTGTAACACCCAGTTTTCTAAAAAGAGGGTAATTTTGAAATTTTGTAATTATAATTATTATCTAATGGTATTTATTTCATATTATGATTTTTGATAATTTTTAATCATTTTTTTAAAACTATTTTAAATCATGACTTATGATTTTAGTGTTTGTCTAGTGTAACCTCAGAGCCTAGCCATGTGATTAGGATGTTTGACTAGTATATTTTAACTTAGAGGGTACTTTGGTCACTTTTAGGATTTATTTGAATTTAATATATTTTATTAAGAATTTTGAATAATTTAATTGAATGGTTGATTTAAATACTAATATAATTATTGCCTTGTGTTTATGGTTAGCCTAACCTAGATTGGACCTAACCTAGATGAGTCATGACTAACCTAGTGAGCCACTTTGAGAATTAGATGGGTTGGTTAAGGGGTTAAGTCAAGTTTAGTCATGGTTAAGTGATTTGCAAAGGACTAAGATAGAACCCTTTGTTCTAGGCCATTTATTTCCCTTGATTCAATCCTAGCCATAGGATGAAACCTAAAAACCCTAACCCTAACTTTATGACCAGCCAAGAGACCCCCCTTGCCTATATAATATCATTTTGGGGATTTGAGCCTCCTTTCAATAGTTATCATTCCTTCCTCAAGACAAGGTGAGCCTACACTTCATTTCTCTATAGATCATTCATTATAGGTCTATTTTCATTGGAATTTCCTCTATAGTACTCTAAATACTGTTCCTCTATTGTTTGTGGAGTCACATCACAGGTTTGGGATAATTTGAGGGAGTTTTGGAGCTTGGAGAACCATTATCTATTGTGTTTTCTTGAGGATTTTGCAACCATAGGTAATTTCTTTAATACACCATGAATCCCTGATTTTATTCCACATCTAGGGACCCCTATACCTAGCCTAACTATAGGAATAGGAACCCCCAAATTTTCGTGTCCTTTCGTGTCCATTCAGGACACGTATCAGTGCACTGTTGAATGTGTTTGTGTAAATGCCACAGAGAACTTTTTGTGTTAATTTTCGAATTGTTTTTAAATGGAAATTTGTATTGTGGTGTCACTTATCCATTTCTGTAGCTCTGAGCTAATTTTGTGCTTGTGTCGTATCGCTAGGACACTCGTGCACGCGCACTTGGACACGCGCGCGCGTGGGAACAGGAATCCCCTGCACCTCGGGCTCCATTCTGGATACGACACGAATTGCCTCGACACGAAATTTTGGAAGATTGTTGGGGCATGTTCTGTCATCCCTCTCCCCAAATTTCACGATAATTCGTGGTCGGGTTTGGGAGTTATTCGACGTGCACTGGGATTGCACAGTTCTGTGCGCTGTCGTATTTAGCCACTGACACGGCTCGTTTAATCGGACACGCGACACTGTAGACACGATACAGGTGATTGGACACGTGCACCTCGACCTTAGCTAGGTATGGACACAACCACGAGTCCCCATTCGTGTCGTGTCGTGTGCACGACACGTGTGCACACGTGCACGAGCCTGTGCACACTGCACAGTGTATCAGTGCACTGTTTGGGTGTTTTTATCGATTGGACACGTTTGTGTCCTCTTGCTGGGACACAAACACATCACATGACACGAGCACATGTTGTAGGTTTATTACCAACCACTGTTTTACTATTTTAATTGATTTTGTATTGTTAAAACTCAATTACCTCATTTCCAGTTTTTTTCTAATCCCTGTGTATCAATGAGTTTCCTGTTTTTTTCCAGTTTACAAAAATAAATTTGGGCATCATTTTCCACCCATTAATTACTGTTAATTACATATAATTAGGACCCTAACATGTGTACCTAGGTATTTACTTATGGTGTGTTGATTTTGGATCGAAATGGGTGTGTGTTGGATTAAATCTGGAATTTTTAGTTTTGGGACTGTTTTATGGGTTTTTACTGAGTTAGTTGATCATGTAAAACCTGAGAATGCAGAGGGGTTTAAGAACCCATTTTTCCTGAGATTTCTTGTGGACTGAATTCTGAGTTTTGAATGGAATATCCCTTCTATAATTCCTAACTGAACACATATGCCTAAGTACACACACACAAATCTTGGTACACACACACTTTCCTCTTACACTACTCACACACTTCTTGTTTTCCTGTCACAGCTCACTCACTGCCCCTACACACCACACACACACAGCCCTGTCACTCCCTTTCACTGCCACACACTACAGGGCACTCACACACATGCTCACTCTCTCTATATATATATGTATGTATATATGCTATGTGTAAACCTATTTATGTATGAAATCATATATGTAAGTATTGTATATACTATATAGGTGGCTTACACACGTGTGTATATATGAATTTAGTCTATATATCTATATGTATACATATATGTGAATTTGTAAAGTGAGTGTGATTTATGTATATAGCCTATGGCCTGGATATGAGCCTAGTTTGGGCTTGTACAGCTTTATTAGACCTAGAATAGACTTACTAGACTAGTGTGGACTTGTTTGATCCAGTTTGACCATAGTTGACCTAGTTTGACTTCTAGGGTTGACCAGAGTTGACCAAGAGTTGACTTTAGCCTAGTTTGACCTAGATTCATGTAGAATGCATATTAGTGCTTCGTTTTACTATTCTGGACTTGTTGTGACTTGTGCTGTTCTGATTAGGAGCCACACACCACTCCTTGGACGGTACTTTTTATATTGGACACTCAGATACAGGCGAGTACATTCTCTGACCGTTTCATACTTGTATGGATTTACATTCTTGCTCTAGATTACTGTACTTGATGCTGACACGACTGTTATCACGGATTGGTACTATATGGATCTTCTTTTGAGATGTTATCTCCTTGTATTCACTAAATACATATTGTGACGTGCGTTTCACTTCCATATTGTATTTATTGAATACCCATATCCTTGTATACTTATTGTGCATATTGTACTCTCATTATCACATGAGCCCCAGGGATAGACCATTGTACACTATTGTATAACATTGTACATCCATTGTATAACATTGTACACTATTGTATAAGATAACGTAACTGGAGTAGATCCTTGTGTATTGATTGGGGAGGGGGAGTAGAATTGGTTATGTACTCAAATCCTATTGTACAACATTGTATAACTATTGTATATGTCTATTGTACACGCACGTACAATGGAGTTACCATTGCATTTTCCTAGCCCGTTTACATAACCAGATTGTACTCTAAATCACATGTTCCTTACAGTTCTTACTTATCATATTTAGATATTTTCTGTTATTAAATCTCTACTGTTTTCTATACGTTCTTCTTTCAGCGTTTCATGTACTTTACTCTATTGCATGCTTTATATTTCCTAACTCGATATGAACTGTGTGAGATGTTTTGTGCTCGCTCCCGTCCTGACTGGACCTGTTGAAAATATTACAGAGGATGAGGAGGAGGCATGCATAGACACCTATTATGGGGCAGCTGTGGATGCCATGTGTGACCCAGATTTCCAGCCTGATCCACTAGTTTAGAGACTGAGGCTTACTAGTTTAGGTTTTCTATTTCCGTCAGTTGAGATCAGATTGTATATATTCTTTCATTTCAGTACTAGAGTCTTGTATTGAGCTGGATGTTCTGATTTGTTATGTCAGTAGACACTTAGACTCTCTGGTTGTGTTTATATGGTTTTCTTTCATTCCAGTATTTATCTATCTATCATCCTATCTTTTCATTCTGCTTTAGATGTGATTGAGACTGTATATTGCTATGTCACCTCCATTCGGAGTGTATATACTGTACAGGTACCTTTATATTGTTAGATGATTGACCTAGGACAGCATTCTACCGCCGACACTGCGGCGTAGGCTGGGCGTTGTTACGTTCTCGTACCCTCACAGTGGGTGCGGGTCGTGACAGTTCGAAGATCTTGTTTCAGTTTAAACAAACTGGATTTCAACTATATCGAAGAAGCGATAGTTTGAACAAACTAGATCAGATTGTATCTGAAGAGATAGGACTGTTTGAACAAACTATATCTGATTGTATCTGAAGAGATACTGTTGTTATACTGGCCATGTGACATAGTACCACGTTGCAGATGAGTTGTGTGCTATATGAGATGCACTTTTGGGGCGTCGAGGAGACTATGCTTCTGAGACAATGAGTAACAATGTTTTGGAGGAACTCTGAAGGAACTGTGAAAGAGTTGTGCATCTTGAAGCTCCGAAGGAACCGTGAAGGGGCTGCGCTTCTGGGAACCATGAAGGGGCTGCAAAAGAGCTGCACTTCTGGGAGAACTCTCAAGGAGCCATGAAGAGGCTGCTCTTCTTAGAACTCTGAAGGACCCGTGAAAGTACTGCGCTTCTTGGAACTCTGAAGGAGCCGTAAAAGTGCTACGCTTCTTAGAACTCTGGAGGAGCCATGAAGGGGCTGCACTTCTGGGAGCTCTGAAGTAACCATGAAGGGGCTGCGCTTCTGGGAGCTCTGAAGGAGTCATGAAGGAGCTGCTCTTCTTGGAACTTTGGTCACTGCACTTTTAGGGCGACTAGTGACTGCTTCTGAGCAGCTGAGTCAACGCCTTCTTTATTACTGCCACTTTAGGGGGCTCGAGAAGCAGTGACTTTAAAGACTCAGTCAATCAAGACTTCATTAAATGAGATTTATTGTGATGAATTCTAGGTTGATCTAATGAATTCTGGGCTTTTGACCAACTGCCACATGGCGTGTGGGTTGGACCACATACAGCCTATATAAAGGGGAACTTTTGAGGAAGTCTTTGTTCATTGCCTCTTGATATTCCTCTGTCATGCTCCACCCCGACTTGGCTTCGGATGGCCATAGGCCTTGCATAAGTCGACTATTGGTTGTTGATCTCTTCGTTCAAAGAAGCTGTAGTCTTGTGGAAAAACAACTTTAGAGTTTCGAGATGCACTTGAGCATGTGGAATGGAGGGTTCGAACCTGAACAACATCTTGGAGGTCTTAGAGGCCCAAGATACTGAATTTGGGTCGACGATCGGCCCTTCGTTATGCAGGAAGACCCACATGTTGTACTGTGAGCTTTGTGTAGAAGCTACACCCCCTTTCTGCTCAATAAAAGCTTCATTAGCCATATTAGAGTTAGGGAGCTTCGCACTTGTCAAGGAAGTGATTAGCTCTGACTACGACGAGCGTTGCACACTTGTAGACTGTGCACTTGTAGGCTGTAGATTTGTAGTTTGTAGTCTTTAAATATAATCATGAAGAGTCTGTACTAGATCTTTGTAAACATGATTTTTAATAAAGTATTTTCCTTTATGCATTGCCTTCTCTTGTGATCTATTTTTTTAATCTTCCTGCGCTTTTGTGAACTATGGGAAGCAACTGATGTCTTCTATGCTTTTGTTATCATAGCGCTTCTTTCATGCTTCTACAATGTTGTATCCGCGACATTGTACCTCTACTAACTGCCAAGTCTCCTAGCATATATTTCTTAACAGTTAGACCTAATGCATGTGCATAGGTGATTAGCCAACACGCAAGTTACCTCTATATGCTACTCAAAACTCACTCATGTATCGTGGCACATCCTTGTCCATATGCAAAATTTTAAAATAAGAATGAAACAGAACTAACACTTGCTCATGTATAATTGGAAGCACAATAAAGTAAATCATGAACAATAACATAGATTCAACTGGATGAACTAGAAGTAGAAAAAAAAATGCAGTAACTAAACAATAAAGATGCAGACTATATATAAATAGTAAATATGGCAAGGTATCTTGCCCGGAGGTTGTGTGATGATTTGATGACGTCCTGCAGGTGAACTCGTCAAGGCAATATAAGCAACAAAAGATGGACTTTCACAAATGTCTCCGGATGTTGAAATAAACATGACCAATATTTTTGGAATAAGAAAATATCTAAGATCGTTCACCCATAAGTCCATTTCTCGACACAGGGGTAAAATCATAATTTTGGCTTAAATCGGTATCCGTCATTGGACCCGCTTTGCACCAAAAAGCATGCCAAACCTAGGGTCTCTAAAAGTCCTCAAGTTATATGTCTACGGATCCGGTTTGACGATACGAATTCAACAGTATGTCCAATTTTAGATTCCGATGAGGCGTGCACAGAATCGCCCGTTGGATTAGATCGTGGGGCCCGCAAAATAGCGATCCGGTCAACTGTCTCATAATCAGACCAAACTTGGCTCACAAGACTAGAAAAATTCTACGAGTCTAACGGCACAAGTTTTGTCGCATTGTGACAAGCGTGCACGAAGTAATTCGCTAATTCAAAAAATGGCCGATACAGGGTTTTTTGATAAATATGTATCGAATTTGTCGCGCACACGCATCCAATTCAACTTCTGTCAAATCCCACGCGTGCACGAAGTTCATAAGCACCTTTCAATGCAAGTTGTTTGTGACCAAGCCGCCTGGATTTTCGGGACGGACTCCGTATCGAATTTTTTCTAGATTTTAAAAACAAATTTTTTTGCCAACTTCAAACTAATTTTAAAAAAAATATAATAAGTAATAAAATAAACTAATTAATAGGTTTTGATTTCGGTCAGGTTGTCTAAAACTTTGCTCAAGCGGTTTTCCAAAATTCGCAATAACTTGGTTGCAAATCGACCGTAAACTTTGGACATTGGGACAGTTTCTAATGTTCCGTAAATAGAGTTTTTTTCTTGATTTTGGATCTCGGTTTTCGTCGTACACAATGCGAAAGTAAACAAACTACTTGAAGGGGATAGAAAAAGGTTAGGTTGTCATGCTACCTGATGTAGAAGCATGAAAAAGTGCAGGGTGACACAAGACGCAGGTGGGTAATCTCGCTACCTACCCATCTTTAGAAAGGCGCAGATGACGAACGATGCAGGTTGGGGCTCTCGCTACCAACCCAGCTTCACAGAAGCGCAGGCGGTCAAGCACGCCAACAGAAAAGACAAACACACAAAACAGATAAAAAGTTCAAGGAAAGTTCTTTTTATTAAATCATGGCTACAAGAGTCTATTACAGATTCGTCATGATTACATAAAAGAAGGCTTCCTAATTACATGGATCTATTACTAAGTATTTGTGATTACATATGCTGAACTAAAAACTCCTACGGATCTACGCTGGGGTTCATCTTCATAGTGTAATCGTCATGAGAGAAGGGACTGTAGATAGAAGATGTAAATACAGTCGCCACCAAAGTCTGCCAGCACAACACCCCCCTCTCAGACATGCGGCTCTTACTGAAGCAGCTATTGGCCCGAGCGAGAATTTAGTCCACATCACGAATGAGGCCCTTTTCAAAAGAGCATCATCTTCTGAGGCTCTTCCAGCCTAACGGAAGCGCACAGCCGCCAATAAGCTGGGTAGAGCACAACCTGCGGCACTTCATACTGGCAACCAGACCGAACTTGGTCGTCATGACCTCCATGACCTCTAAGATGTCGCTCAGGTTCAAATTCCCCATAAGAAATATTTCAGCACATCCTGAAGCTCATCAGCAGTTCTTCTACGAAGGCACAGCTCCTTTGAACGAAGGGATCCTCAACCAAAATCTGACTTAGGCAAGGCTAACGGCCGCTCGAAGCTGTTTGGATCCAGCATTGTGTTGAAGGACAAAAAGAGGAAGATGTGACTCTTTGGAAGAAACTCCCCCTTTATATTGGGCAGGAGTGGTCCAAGACATAGGTCACGGGGCCGTCGGACAAAATTCTCACATTAATGGGATGAACCTAAGACTCAGCACGATGAACCTCATTAAATCGGTTCATTCGACTAAGTCTTAGACCATTTAAAGACCCCTTAAAATTCCATAAGTATCGGTAGTAATTAAGAGGGAGTTGTTCCTTAAAGAGCTGTCATTAATTGCTCTTAAAGAAGACATCAAAGCCAGCTTCTTCAAACCAGAAGCGCAGCTACAATCCTGCGCCAATACGAGGCACAGACTGGTGATGACTTCACATCTTCCCAGCTTCAATGGCAAAGACCTCTGCTTCGACCCAGAAGCTTAACCCCTTTCATCAAAGACTTGGGAAACATCATTGCATCCAACACAAGTCCGTCTGCCGCTCCAAAAGCATAGTAACCTCGTTAGCCTGAAGTACAGCCTACTCGTTGCCCTAAACCACAGTGACTTTACTACTCCAAACACATCCTACTTGTCGCTCAAAGGCACAGAGGTTCAGTTGTCTTTGAAACATAGTCCACTCGTCGCCTGAAAGCACATAGGCTCAGTTGTCTCTAGGAGAACAGTCTACTCGTCGCACCAGAAGCACAACAACACTAAGACCTCGCTAGAGGCACATGTTGCATGGTCCCACCCAATTGGTTTGTTTAAACCGCCATTCTCAAAGATAGGACATAAGTTGATCATATTGATAAGTGTAAATATCTTATCAATTGATTTAAAACTCAGATAAGGAAGAAGTTTGCTCTTTTGATAAAGGCCGTATCAACTCGGTTTGTTTAAACCGATCGCCTCCTGAAGATCAAACAGAATCCTACTCTGAGATGAAATCCAAGATCTACTCGGCTTCATATAAACAGAGGATTCCCTGCAATAGACACCCGCCATTCGTCTCCTCCTTCGGTTATTTTGACAACTACCCAGATGTCGATAGAGGAGAATCTCGACGTCCGTCATGTGTCAGGTCAGCAGAAGCCCGTATCGTGTAATGACAGCAGATTCTTTCATATCTCACATTCGAGTGCACATCGCATATGTTCCCCCTTTCCCCTATTAATAGAAGGAGTTTTTCCTTCAACAAAAAGAGGAGGAGGACACACCCAGAAAGAAAAGAAGTAGAAGGCAAAAGGCAGAGCTTCGAGGTCTTCAACTCCGACATCCTCTTGATCGGTAACCCTAGAGTTCCATCAAAGATACCAGAAAGCCAAAGCAAGTCCAACTCGTCGTCAGATCGTCAACAGAGTAAAGGAGCCACTGTAGTGCTTGATCTCTACCGTCACGCTTTTCCAGAATTCTTGTACTTAGATTTCCTTGCATAGGAATCGATGTACCATTTTTCAAGTTCAATAAAGAAAAAGTTCGTATAACCTTTTGTGATGTCGAACAAAATGGCGACTTTGCTGGGGACGACCTTCTCCTCTAACGAGAAGGTGTTGACGCAATCTGATGACAACTTACTGGGATCTTTCTAGAAGATGCTGGTCGTACACTTCGACCAACAAGCTTTTGAAGATCTCCTTTCTGAAGAGAAGTCGAGTCCTTCGAAGCGGTTCGTAAAACCGAAGAAGACTCGACATGTCTGGGTGTCCAAGGCAGCTGCGATGAGCAGCACGACAGAGGGGACTGTGATTCAGAACCCTCTAAACCTTGAAGCCGCGAAGAAGATTTTGGCTACAGCGGCCATGCCACCTCACTCAATTCCCACATTGGAAAAGTATGACGAGGAAAATAGTGCCCCTATGGAGGGCCTGACGTAGGCACAATACAGAAGGAAGCACGTGGTGGTTCAAACCCTCACAAAGGAAGCATTGCCGACGAGAAGATCTGTCTTCGACAGAATTGCCTTCTCATCAGGCAAGCCCTCATTGGATTCAGAATACTATACACCCGCTGGGGGTAGTAAGAAGAAATCCAAGGCAGTACGTGCCTCGTACAACAAATATACTATGCCAATGATCGACCAAAGGCCGGCATTGACAGTCACACGCACAACCAATGGGAATTTATACAAAACTGGTCCCCGTGCTTCGATGCCTCGACCGGTTAAACCCCTCTATCATTTGAGCACTCATGTACGTGATGCAAGCCATGGGGTACATCCCATAGAGAAGGACTCATGCAAGCAGTATTCTTGTAGGCATGATTGGAGTCTACCTCACCAGACCCTCTTGATCATACCCGCGTGCAGCTCCCCTGTGCGTACAATTGGGGTACAAAGGTAGAGGATTTGACGCTTTCACACAAGCATAAGGTGGAAGAGGAATCTGCGGCACAGGTCACGCCTAAATTAAGGCATCCTTGTACCCAGATCACCATCAACTGTTGCTGTCAACATGCAGCCACCGTGCCGCCGAGGAGGTATTCCTCCAAAGACTACATCCGGTGTCAACCGAACGTCAGAGGTTTGACAGAGGGTCGGCAAGCGCAGACGAAGATGAACTCTGTGTCGTTACATGCAATGCGGCACATGGTTCTCAATTTCTCAAAATGCCGTCCAAAAATCCTCCCATCTCGGCCACCAAGCCCAAGAAGCGGCCCGAGAGTAGCAAGGCGAAGGTACCCAACACAGGTGTGTTCCAAGGCACGCGTTCCAAATCCCCGTTGGGTACCACGTCGGACGTCGGGGGTAGCCAACCCCCTACCATCCATGACAACACCGTATTCCAGTCTGAGGAGGAACTATATGATACAGATGCCTCCACAGGCGCAACTAGCCACCAGACTGGAGGTAGCAACCGCAATGAGTCTGAGGAAGACCGCAACCTTCTATTTCATCCTCAAGATGACGAGGTATAGGCATCTGAGCCGAAAAGGAAAAGGTCTACTGTCCCTTCCATCCATCTACATACAAGGTCCATATTTATGGCCGATGGCGACGAGGTGGACAATGGTGAAGCACCTGACCAGCTGAAACGTATCGAAGCTCTCGAGATAAGCCTAGATACGTTAAATGCTACAATAAAATCCTTGTCTTATATTGTACTGGAGATCAAGGGGAGTTTGGTCCCCAATGCCTCCACACCTGCACTTGACCCGACAGCTAACGACGGATCCAGTAAGCTGTCCATCATCAACTAAGCGACACCATCATCGTCTACTCCATCGACCACAGGACCTGCAATGTCAACCGAGATACAATAGGCCATCAAGGAGCTATATGCTTGCTATGATGCCAAAAAAAAGAAAGCATCACTCCGAAAGATGGGGATTCGGTAGCTATATCTTGTCGAGTGGGACAACGTAGCCTACACTCCCAAATATAATCTGCAGACGCTTACGCCCTTCGATGGAAAGGAGTCTCCCCGACGATACTTGAGGTACCTCGCCTCAGTAACAGGGCACCTACCAAAGAACGACGCCCTCCTCACCAACATATTCATAGGAGCCCTGCAGGGGGTAGCCTATGAGCGGTTCTGCTGTCTTCCGGACGACTGTATTTCATCGTTTGAGGACCTGAAGACTCTGTTCGTCAATTAATTCTATGAAGGAGGGATGGACATGACGATGTCAACTCTTATGGAGGTCGTCCAGAGAGAGAAAGAGCCTGTCCACGCATACATCGAGCGCTTCCACGAGGCAGCTTTGAGGCTACCATATGGCATGCTCGAGCCCATACTTATTGAATTATGTCGCAAGAATATGCTGCCTGTAATCAAATTGTGGCACAGTGCTCCTTGCATAGAGTGGACGCCTTTCATTAAAGAGGCGGATATGGCACAACGGAAAGCCCAAGATGCGCAGCTCCTGGGATTAAACTTTCCTTCTCTCGAAGACAAGGGAGACGCTCGTCTAGCAACAGCCCCAAGGACGAGAAAGGCAAATAATCCATCACCGTCAACATCTCCAAAGGTTCAGTAACCATGAACCCAAGTCTGCAGAAGCACAGAAACCGAGGGAGACTTACTCCTTCAAAGACGAAGATACGTTGGAACTCTTCGATATACTGACGAAGAGTGGCTGGCGGTCTCTCCCAACACCAAAGCGCTCCGATGAAGTAGGAAAGGTGGACAACCCTAAATACTACCATTATTATCAATATGTCCACCATTTGATATGAGATTGCTACGTGTTGAAAAGACAGATTCAGCGCCTCATCGAAGCCAAAGTTATATCACTTGACGATGAAGAAAAGACTGTCACGGCCAATATGGTTACTCTCCTGTTTAGAAGTTTTCCAACCATAGAGGCAAAGGACGGGGTCGTCCCTATCTAGAGGGCGACAATAGAAGTAGTCAATCTTCCACCAGTGCGTGACAATGCTTAAGGGTGTTGACCCAAACTGGATCGCAATCAACCTAATCTTGATAATTAACAAATCGATATTTGGCATGATCCAACTCAACACGTATATCATCATCAAAACTATAAATCAGACGACTAACACATATCAAGTCAGACAATCATCATCAATAATTGCTCGACGAATACTGCTGGAACTTGTCTTCGAAAGTATGTATTTTTATATTTTATTTGAGTCTAGGATTTTGTACATTAAGTCGCACCAAGTACCTCAGCCATATACTTGAAGCCCCACAAACAAAAAGCCAAACTGTCAAATCCCATTTAGCCTATTAAGAATTCTTTCTCTTAGGAGGCAGAGTTCGGGCCGAACTCTGCCCCCACATAGAGTTCGGGCCGAACTCTATCTCCTAATTTCCAGGAGCTAATTTTTAGGAATTGCTCATTGTAATTTGTCCAAGGGCCAAATTTTTGAATTTTGGGACAGAGTTCTGGCCGAACTCTGCCTCACAGGACTAGTATATATAGGCATCATTTTCACCCATTTCAATTCATTCAAACTTCTCATCTCTTCTCTCTTATAGCCTATACATCCTAAAGAGCCATACTCTTCTCATCTACTAGCCACAAAACTTTCCAAGCCTACAAGGTGCTCGGTGCGAGTCAATTAGAAGTTTTGTGCAAGAGTCTTCAAGAAGTCACTTGGAAAATTCCAAGTTTTGTCTCAGCGATCTTTTCAAGAAGTTGGCGTGCTCTTCTGTGTAAAGGCACGTAGTTGTAAAGCTATTTCACAAATAGTTGATTTCAATCCTGAGCTAGGGTTCTCAGGCCTGGACTAGTCCTCCACGAGGAAAACTACGTTAAAAATTGCTGTCTGCATATGCTTTCTGATCTCTACTTTATTTTCGCATTATACTCTAATTAATTATTTACTAGTTGGGATTGAATAGAGTTGATTTTTTAATTGATCATTATTTTTATAAGTACTTTATTCACCTCCCTCTAGAGTTGCCTACACGTACTTCAATTGGTATCAGAGCACTGTTCTCTTGATACAGGATTTACATCCTAGAGTTGATCCATGGCAACCACACAACCCATCTCTACCAACTATGGTGAGGGCCAATCCACAAATAGGCCACCCCTATTTGATGGGACCAACTACTCTTATTGAAAGACTAGAATGAGTTTTTGTCTTAAGTCTCTATACTTAGACCTGTGGACTGTAGTCACTGATGACTACAAGAAACCTCCCAAAGTAACTGTCGAGGGAAGTCTCGTTGAGAAATCCCACGATAAGTATACTAATCAGGAAAGTCTAGATGCCAGGGCTATTAATGCTCTTTTTTTGTGCCATAGACATGACTGAATTCAACAGGGTCTCCACATGCACCATCTCGCATGAAGTACAAAAGCTTTTGGAGGTGACTCATGAAGGGACCACGCAAGTCAAAGAATCAAAAGTCAGTCGTCTGACACAGGAGTACGAGGCTTTCAAGATGAAGCCTAATGAGAAGATCACTGAAATGTTCACCAAATTCCTCTACATCATCAACCCGCTATCTTCTCTTGGAAAAGATTATTCCAACCATGAGAAGATACGCAAAGTGCTATAAGGATTACCAAAGGTTTGGAACCCCAAAGTCACGGCGATCATCGAAGGCAATGATCTCACGACAATGTCACTAAAAACGTTGAGGGACAAGTTGATGACGCATGAGCTCGATCTAAAAGACTTCGAAGAAACAGCTCCAAAAGAGGAGGAGATTGCATTGAGAGCTCATCGCCGAAGAACCAGCTCAGAAGACACCGATAATGATGACTCTGAAGGTGACGATCAAGCTCTCTTAGTTCGTAACTTCAAAAAGTTTCTATGCTTCAATAAAAAAAAGAGAGAACAAAGAGACGATGAGGAAGAACCCACCTGGTTCGGATGTAAAAAGATGGGACATGTCAAGAAAGATTGTCCCTTAGCAAAGAAGGGAAGTAGATATGAGAAGCCTTATAAGAAGCCAACTACAAGGAAGTATGCCAACACTAGCATCTGGCATGAAAGCGAGGCTAGTGATTTAGACGAGGAAGAAGACTCTCCATAAAACACGGCTAACGTCTGTCTAATGGCGACTTCAGAAAAGGTAAAAAACTCTTTTGATGATTTCTCTTTTGATGAACTTGGTGACGCTTTTGTTGATCTACTTGAAGATCACAAAAAGGTAAACAATAAATATAAACATGAAAAGGATAAGATCAAGGACTACAAAACCGAGATCCATAGACTTTCATGTTTACTAGAAGATGTTAGAAACACTACACCCACGAAAAATACTGAAGAGGTATCCAAGCTGAAATTAAGCTTATACGATGCCGAATCAATCATTAAGAAAGAAACACTTGAGATCACGACATTAAACAAAGAACTTGCTGAAGAGAAAAATAAGTTCAAAATTGCTATAGGTAGGATACACGGACTTACTGCTAAATGTGATGAGTTGAATGCTATCTTTAAGAAATTAGAGATTAAATTGGGCAAGCAGTTTATTCAACCGCAAGTTCAGTCTCATAGTCACAAACACGTACCTACTCAACACAAAAAGGTACGTCACCACAAGAACGCTCATCCACGTGCTAAAAAAAATCATGCTTTCATGTATACCTACTCACATGCAGCACGTAAGACACATACACGTAATCATTATCATCATCATACTGATACACACAGTCACTATAATTATTATAGCTACCCTGCTACTGTACACAGTCACTATAATCATTATAGTTACCCTGCTACTACACACAGTCACCACACTCACTCTACTGCTGTACGTAGTTATCATCACCCTACTTATAGACACCACTATCAACATGCTCCTAGTATAAACATGCATGCTAAATGTACATATTGTAACCTACATGGACACATTTTTCTATAATGCAGAATTAGGAGATTAGTTGATAGAAATATATATGCATGGGTACCAAACTCTAGCCTCTCAGGACCCAAAAGAATCTGGGTACCAAAGGTCACATCTACTCGTGGTGTAGGTGGACTCCTCCTCAACTAGAAGTAAGTAGATTCTCGATAGTGGATGCTCGCGATATATGTCTGGAAATGTAAATCTATTCGTAACACTATCGATGAAAAAGGAAGGACACATTTCCTTCGACAATAATCTTAAAGGCTACATCATAGGTAACTGTACAATTGGTTATCCTCCCTCTCCTGTCATTAACGATGTCTGTTTAGTGACCAAGTTAAAGCATAACTTGCTCAGCATTAGTCATCTTGCTGATCACGGTTATGATATTAACTTCGGGAAAACTAAATGCTTTATCTATGATCGATCAACTAAAGATATCGCTTTTGAGGAGATAAGGGAAGATAACATTTATATTTTTTATCTATCTAGTGATACTAACAGTGCAGGAAGATGCCTTTACGCTCACAAAGACAAAAAATTCCTATGGCATCATCGTCTTGGTCTTGCCAACATGGATACTATATCCAGACTATCCACCAAGAAGCTAGTCAAAGGACTGCCGGATATCACATTCAAGAAAGACACAGTATGTGCCGAATGTGAAAAGAATAAGGCTACCAAATCTTTATTTAAATCCATAAATACTGTAGGTACTACCCGACCTTTGCAATTACTTTATATGGACTTATTTGGTCCTAGTAGAGTAGCCAGTCTTGACGGAAAACTCTACGTTTTTGTTATTGTAGATGATTTTTCAAGATTTACATGGGTTTTCTTTCTTACAAACAAAAGTGATACAATTTCTGTTTTTAAAGTATTTGCTAAAAAGGTCCAAACCCAAAAAGGCTACATAATTACACATATCCGAAGTGATCATGGTGGCGAATTCGAAAATTCTGATTTTGAAAATTTTTGTGATTCAAATGGCTTTAGTCATGAATTTTCGTGTCCTAGAACTCCTTAACAAAATGGTGTTGTGGAGCGGAAGAATAGAACTCTTGGCAATATGGCTAGAGTTATGCTAAATCAATTCTTTCTTTCGAAATATTTTTGGGCAGAAGCTGTCAGCACAACGTGCCATATTTTAAATAGGGTGTTGATTCGACCCATTTCGAAGAAGACACCCTATGAGCTTTGGTTTGGTAGGACTCCTAATGTTTCTTATTTTAGAGTGTTCGGTTGTCGCTGTTTTATCATGAATACCAAAGACAACTTAGGTAAATTTGATGCCAAAGCTGACGAAGGTATTCTTCTTGGCTATGTGGCCAAGAGTAAGGGATATAGAGTGTTCAACAAGCGCTCCATAATTGTTGAAGAGTCTACTAATATAAATTTTGATGAGGATAATAGTACAACTATTATTCCCAAGATGATGAACCATCTACTTCGACATCAATAAATGCAACGTCTGAAACCAGCTCTCCAAAGGAATTACCAAAGAAGTTCTAATTTACTCCCTCTCATCCAAAGGACTTGGTAATAGGTAAAATATCAAAAGGGGTAACTACTCGATCCTCTGTAAGAGACACTATAGCTAGCACTGCATTCATTTCTCAAATAGAACCAAAAAACATTTTAGAAGCTTTAATGATGAATTTTGGATTTCCGCAATTCAAGAAGAACTCAACCAATTTGAGAGAAGCCAAGTTTGGGAACTTGTTCCTAAACCTACTGGCCACTCAATAATTGGCACTAAATGGGTTTTTCGTAACAAAGTAAATGAGGATGGTTCAGTCACTCGCAATAAAGCTCGTCTCGTAGCCCAAGGATAAAATCAAGAGGAGGACATCGATTATGATGAGACGTATGCTCCTGTTGCCCGACTAGAATCCATTCGAATGCTTTGCACATTTGCAAATTTTAAAAACTTTAAACTTTTCCAAATGGATGTGAAAAGTGCTTTTCTAAATGGTTTTATCAAGGAAGAAATTTTTGTCAAACAACCACCTGGTTTCAAAAATCATAAATTTCTCGACCATGTTTTTAAACTTAGGAAAGCTCTCTATGGCCTCAAACAAGCTCCTCGAGCTTGGAATGATCGTTTGAGTACTTTCTTAATAGAAAAAGATTTTTCAAAAGGAAAAGTGGACACTACACTATTTATAAAATCTCTTGATAACACAATTCTTTTAGTTCAAATATATGTTGATGACATTATTTTTGGATCTACTAATGAGGGTCTATGTAAGGAATTTGCCTAGTGTATGTAGGATGAGTTCGAGATGAGCATGATGGTGGAGCTCAACTACTTTCTTGGATTGCAAATCAAACAACTCTCACAAGACGTCTTCATTAGTCAATCGAAATACGTCAAGGACATGTTGAAGAAGTTTGAGCTTGACAGCATCAAACCAATCAGCACCCATATGGCCACTACCACAAAGCTGGAACCTGATAAAAACGACAAATCGGTCGATCAACGTAAGTATCGAGCTATGATAGGTAGTTTATTATATTTAACTGCTAGTCGCCCCGATATTATGTTCAGTGTTTGCTTATGTGCTCGATACCAAGCCAATCCTAAGGAATCACACATGATCGCAGTTAAGCGTATCTTTAGATACCTTAAAGGAACTATTATGGTAGGCTTGTGGTATCCCAAAACCACTTGCTTCGATTTAATTGGATATTTTGATGCTGATTTTGCGGCATGCAAAGTCTACCGTAAGAGTACAAGCGGCACGTGTCATTTGCTAGAAAAGGTGCTAGTCTCATGGTTTAGCAAGAAGCAGAACTCTTTCGTACTATCCACAACAGAAGCTGAATACATCGCAGCTGGTCATTGTTGTGCATAGATTCTGTGGATGCGGCAAACCCTTGAAGACTACAACTTATGTTTCAAGCACATACCTATTTTCTGCGATAACACTAGTGCCATTAATCTGACCAAGAACCCTGTTTGTCACTCACGCACTAAATACATTGAGATTAGACATCACTTTTTGTGTGATCATTAACAACAAGGCACGATTAATTTAGAATTCATAGACACTGAACATCAGCTAGCAGACTTCTTTATCAAACTACTGGCCGAAGTACGCTTCAACTTTCCTTGTCATGAATTAGGAATTTTGGATGAAATGGTCATTAAATAAATTGGCCTGCCTAAATAACGATTATCACATATATCTTTATGGTGACTTTACTATGGGTACAAGCCGAAAGGGTCCTTTTGACAATAAGGCATAAAAGCCTAAGCGACACGGTGCACTAGTCTTCGGACTACCTCTAGCTGGGATTCGGCCCTTACAGCTACCCCATGGCAGTCTCATCGTAATGGTCATTTTCATACATCCTTATTTACTATATGGTTTAATTTCATTTATAACTTAGTTAATTCAAAATTTCTAAATTCCATTCTTTTTTATCATTTTTTTTTCATTTTTCAAACTTTCGAATTCGATTAATTTTGAACCAACACTTAACCATTTTCAACTTTCCTGTGTTCTGTGCCCATGGAGGCAGAGTTTAGGCCGAACTCTGCCCCACACAGAGTTCGAGCCAAACTCTGTGGACTTGATCACAGAACCTTCCCTGATGCTCAGCCACCCATTGATTTAATCCAACTGTCCAGATTTAACCCGCTTGGCTGATCCTAAACTCTTTAAACACGAGAAACAACCCTCTCTCTTCACTTTGTTCTTCTTCCACCTTCCTCCAGACACAAATTTCTCAAACACTAACCTTAAAAACTCCACTTTTAGGGCTCTCTTTCTTTCCAAACTCAAGATTTCAAGCTTTTGGGGAGATCTCTTCCATCTTTTCTCATCTTTGTGAGGTATAATTTTATATTCCTCTCTATTTTCTTTTTTCAATTATTTCAAATTTTCTATGGCTCCAAGACTTTTTGGAAGAGGCAAGAGAAGAAGGAGTGAAGGTGCTTCATCCTCTAATCCTCCTCCTCCTCCTCCTGCTCCTCCAATACATCCACTCTTTAATCCACCACAACCTCATGACCCCAACACATTCAATGAACAAATTTTGTCTCATTGGAGGCTTCCAATGAATGGTTCAATGACTTTCATTCAAGGAGTGTGTATGCGGGTCATCCTGTCAATTTTATAATATTTTTGACTTATGACTAATTATTCCATGACCTTTGTCTAGATGAGTTAGTTCTACATTATCTCTTATATATTTGAATGCTATCCAAATATTTTACTGTAATCTAACCTTTGATGACACACGAATCTATTCTCATGTCGTCGGTATCGACATTACTTTTGATGATTTTGAGCTTGCAGTATATCTCGAGATCCCGGAACCAAATTCTTGGGAGAAACTTGTCGATGCACGCAAGTTTTAATTTCTCGATGGATCGTCCCTTGAGAGTTTCAAGGATGATTTGTGTACTCCCAACACTCGTCCACTCAAGCTACGGGCTAAATATCTTAACCCGTATTTCTATGAACTTTATCGTATCATTTTCTCCACGATCTTATCCAAAGCAGGATCGACCGATGAAGTATCTTATATTAAGATCTCTGCACTTTATCATCTCCACTTCCATGTCCCTTTTAACTTTCTGCGCACTATGATGAACTGGATGATTAGTGCACAGAAGATACCTTGATCATTGGTCTACGCCCTATATTTGTCGATGATTTATCGTACGTTCCATGTTCCTATTGATGAGTGCCAGTTCCTTCCTGCCCCTTCCTATCTGTCTAAGGCACGGCGGCTTCTAGTAGCTGGTGAGTCTCTTGCTGAGTCAGAGCATTCCGAGTCTGATGCTCAGGCTGATCCTCCTGCTATTGGCCAACCTGCGCCCGAGCCACCAGATACTCTTGAGTCCATTCAGACTATGCTGCGTGATCGTTTCCGCTTGGAGGATGATCGCTGGACTCAGATGGACTATCGTACCACCTTACAGATGTCGGCTATCAGCAACACCCTGCATGATATCCAGTACTCCCTGGCTACTCATCCTACAGTGTCTTATCCCATGGTACGGGACCTTTCTCGCGAAGTTTACCGTATCAACGAAACCAGGGTTAGGAGGTATTTGGATCCGGATGCGGCATTTGTTGATCCTCGTTGCTCTGCCAGCGACCCATCCGACTCTGCTGGACCTTCCCGTGTTCCGTGATGGCCGTGGTCCATTTTATGATGCTGCTGACGCTTAGGATTTCTTTTGTTTATGCACTTTGTTATTTTTATTCAGTAGTTATGTAGTTGAAAACTCTTTGTTTTGTACTACTTTATGACTTTGTGGCTTTTATTTAGATTATTTGCTAGTTTTCTCTCTCGTTGGACTTGAGCTTGGTTATGTGATTGCATATTTACCTCATGGTTATGTTTTTATGGGGGAGCTTCTATTTCATTTTGCTAAATGTCAATGGGGAAGAAATATGTGATATTTGCTTAACTATTTTTGCATAAATACTTGTGCTATATTGTGCTACACTTGTGCTATATTGTTTGGACTAGTACTTGTATCAGGACTTCTCTATTCACGGGGGAGCCAAATTGTCCATCTACGGGGGAGCAATATATGTGTCCAGGTACGAATGTTACGACACGCAAATATCGTAAATTTTGTCAATTATCAAAATGGAGAGATTGTTGACCCAAACTGAATCGCAGTCAACCTAAGCTTGATAATTAACAAATCGATATTTGGCATGATCCAACTCAACACATATATCGTCATCAAAACTACAAATCAGACGACTAACACATATCAAGTCAGAAAATCATCATCGACGATTGCTCGACGAATACTGTTGGAACTTGTCTTCAGAAGTCTGTATTTTTATATTTTTTTTGAGTCTAGTCTTTTGTACATTGAGTCGCACTGAGTACCTCAGCCATAGACTAGAAGCCCCATAAACAAAAAGCCAAACTGCCAAAGCCCATTTAGCCCATTGAGCATTCTGTCTCCTAGGAGGCAAGTTCGGGCCGAACTCTGCCCCTACACAGAGTTCTGGTCGAACTCTGTCTCCTAAATTCCAAGAGCTAATTTTTAGTGATTGCTCATTGCAAGTTGTCAAGCGGCCAAAATTTTGAATTTTGGGATAGAGTTCTGGCCGAACTCTGCCTCCCAAGACTAGTATATATAGGCACCCTTTTCACCCATTTCAATTCATTCATTCTTCTCATCTCTTCTCTCTTATAGCCTATACATCCTAAATAGCCATACTCTTCTCATCTACTAGCCACAAAACTTTCCATACCTACAAGGTGCTCGGTGCGTGTCAATTAGAAGTTTTGTGCAAGAGTCTTCAAGAAGTCACTTGGAAAATTCCAAGTTTTGCCTCAGCAATCTTTTCTGGAAGTTGGCGTGCTCTTCTGTGTAAAGGCACGTGGTTGTAAAGCTATTTCACAAATAGTGGATTTCAATCCTGAGCTAGAGTTCCCAGGCCTGGACTAGTCCTCTACGAGAGAAACCAGGTTAAAAATTGCTGTGTCTGCGTATGCTTTCTGATCTCTACTTTATTTCCGCATTATACTCTGGTTAATTATTTACTAGTTGGGATTGAATAGAGTTGATTTTTTAATTGATCATTATTTTCACAAGTACTTTATTCACCCCCTCTAGATTTGCCTATACATACTTCAAAGGGCTAATCCCGTTCTCCACACTATGAGACGAGGTCATGTGGGTCCACCCCGACCTTACTCCCGACATGATAGCACCTACAACCCCCCTGTCAAAAGAAACAAGGTCAGGACATGTCGCATGCTCTAGGTATCGACCGATGAGACCCTGGTGACCACTCGCTCGGCACGGCAGCAAGAGGAGAACCAAGCTCCAGAGGAGGCAGCACCTCCACCAACTACAACTCCTGCCCCTGATACATCAGGAGTAGGCCCGTATCAGACTCCTACCGCAGATAGGCAGAAACAAAAGGAGGTTCTCTTCGACAAACCTCTTAGAAAAGACTCGACAGTAGGGCCAATCAAATCCTACAACTTCGACATACAGGCACATCTAGCTAATACACCGGCTAGATTGTCACTCTTTGAGATCCTTCGTCTCTCCAAGGAAACCCGAAATGTGCTCAGCAAAGCTTTGCAGAACGCTGAGTCCTTTCTCACTCAGGTGCGACCACCCAAAGAAGACCCTATGGCCTGTCCACATTGTCACAGTGTGGTCGAAGTGATGCCTAGTATCACTTTTACCCAGCACGACATGCTGCTGAAGAATAACTAGCATAATAGGCCTCTGTACTATATAGGGTATGTCAGTGCCATTAAAGTCGATCGCATCCACATCGACCCAGGATCCTCTCTCAGCATCATTCCAAGGAGTTTGCTTCAAACTCTAGGGATTCTGATGCATCGGCTGACTGTATCGAACACAACAATCAGCGGCTTCAACGCAGGGAAGAGCGAGCCCCTGGGCAAAATTCGCTTAAAGTGCCAAATAGGCGACCTCCACACTGAAGTGACTTGCTATGTCATCGACACTGACATAAACTACAACATTCTTGTCACGCCCCAGAACCAGAATACTGGAGAGCGGAGGCAGACATAGCCAGCTACGTATATTGAAATGGAAACCACCTCGATATACGGTCATGGCTGTCTAGAAATATGAGGGTTTACTACAAGCCAACAGTCTCTTATGGTCATGAACAAGCCTAATGTCTCAATCACAAGCAAGTAAGTAAGGTCGCAAGATGTATGATCATTAAATATACAATAATAAGGCGTCCCAAATATTATATATTCAGCTGATCATGAAGCTAGTCGTACAAAATACGGGAACTAGCAAGAGTTTAGTCGTACATGATCAACCCTAGGATTTGTTAATCATGTTTACAGCCCGTAGGCAGACAGTAAGTAAAGTGTATCGAGCTAACAGGTGCTCGTCGGCTAAACGCCTCAAAAGAATAACTTTACAATAGAGTGAGCGAAACAAAATAGAAAACCCACTCGTAGCCCGGGTTCCTTCTAGTCGCCACCATCGGACTGGAAGCTTGGTAGATCCTCGGGAGCTGCTCCGAAATCTGGCCACACAAAACTAGCTGGGTCAACCCCAGAAAGAGCAAGTGCCACAAGGGGGCCACAAAATAAGAACAAAGTCAGCAATCAGCACAAGAAAATATAATATTAAAACTAGAACTTACGAAAACATGGCAGGATGATATACGACGAGATAACCATGGGACTATTCTGATAGCCAGGTTACAACCCGTAAACCAAACAAGGACCGGGGTTGTAACCCTTCATCTGAACAGAACTTGGTTTCCCACCATTTATCGACAAGATAATAATACAAGAAATCAAGACAGGAAGCAATCTTATACTGGATTAAGACATGGCTAAACTGGTTATACCTCATTCAATCAATCACGGCCAAGCAGATACTACGGCTTACTACTTTAACTAACTAGGGTTATCACAGGCCTAATTACTAACAAGATGCAGTGAGATTGTTCCACAGCCACAAGCCCTGCAGACCATCCAGGTTACCCAGGTCGAAAATTAGGGGTTGAATTCAGGTAGGTACATCGCCCGGGGGACAAATGTACCCTTAGGTGACTTAGAGGGTGCAACACGCGACGGTGTGCTGGAAATGTGCCATACTCGACGGCAGGCTACAGATCCCAAGAGCGTCCAGGTAACGGGATTGCCCGTAGCTGTGTCATCTCTTCATGACTACTGAGTTATTCTAGTTATTAACCTTAATCCATTTTAGTAGGTACTCCTGACCGTGGTACTCAGGAGTCCCATCCTAGACATGATACAAGACAGGATAAGTGAATTTAACAAGCAAGCAAGAAAGAACCACCCACGGTGTCAAGGCAAGTCAAGTTAAGTTAGCCGTCGCAACAGCATCAAGATAAATCATGTCAGGGTACTTGTCAGGAGTGCGCCACGATAGGCCACTATCATGTCAGGTTGGTCATGTCAGGAGTGCACCACTACGGGTCACTGTCGTGTTATGCTAGTGCCTTGCCATACCATGCCATGTACAATAGTCATTCCAAACATATTAAAATCAAGTTCATGACAAAAGGCGTAAGGATATAAAATAGGCATAAAATATCTAATAAAATATCAAAGTACAGGGTTATGGAAGAGCCAAGCTTAAAGATATAAAACCAAAACTCCAAGAGCCAATGGTTAAACGAGGGGTTCAGAGTGCAGCGTACGAAAAGTCACGCACGCTGAAGGAGCTGCATACGTGAAAAGTCACGCACGCTGAGGGAGAGTCACGCACGCTGAGAGAGCAGCGTAGGTGAAAGTCACGCACGCTACAGAGCAGCGTAGGTGAAAGTCACGTACGCTCAAAGGAGCAGTGTGCGTAAAAAGTCACGTACGCTGAGGGAGCAGTGTGCGTGAAAAGTCACGCACGCTCAAGGAAGCAGTGTGTGTGAAAAGTCACGCACGCTGAGGGAGCAGTGTACGTGAAAAGTCACACACGCTGATGGAGCAGTGTGCGTAAAAAGTCACGCACGCTCAAGGGAGCAGTGTGCGTGAAAAGTCACGTACGCTGAGGGAGCAGTGTGCGTGAAAAGTCACGCACGCTCAAGGGAGCAGTGTGCGTGAAAAGTCACGCACGCTGAGGGAGCAGTGTGCGTGAAAAGTCACGCACGCTCAAGGGAGCACGCTTCCAACAGGAAGCGTACCCAAGTCTGCGTACGCAGTGCTAAAGAGCGCACGTAGCTCAGGGTACGTAAGCTAAACAGCTCTGCACACTGCTCACTGTCTTCTCCAAACAGCAAGAACACCATGGATGAACCCAAGGCTTCAAAGCATCATAACTTGGCCATCCGAACTCCAAATCCAGATTTCCAAAGTTCCAACTTGGGTAGAATTGAAGGCTCTTCCACTTGGAAACACCAAAACCCATGAAAATCCAACTTAAAGAGATCAAACCATGCAAAATCCAAAAATAGAAATAACTTAGATCTAGAGAAAAGGAGACTTTAAATCACAAAACACCAAGAACTAATATTGATCACCATGTCCTAATCTAGCAAATGAACCAAGAAAATAGGGCTCTCATGAAGTGGCAAGGTGCACTTGCCTATGGTTAGGGGAATTGTGGAGGAAGGAGAAGAAGAAGAAGAAGGAAATTAATGGTGGAAGTTATGAAGAGAGAGAGAGGTAGGTGGGGGATATAAAGAGGGTGGGTTGTGGTGTGTTGAGGGTGGAGAGTAGGTTAAGGTGTTCCAATACATAATAAACCAAGTCAAACCAACCCAATCCAAACCAATTAAAACCGAACCATGACAAAACCTAAAATACGAGAAATACCGAAATTCCACAAGTTGAGAAAAATAAAAATACATGCCAAAATCCAGATACGAGTATAAATACGAAATACGGGAAATACGAAAAATGAGGGTGACAATTCTGTTGGGACGACCATGGATTCATGTGTACATGATCGTTCCTTCCATTCTCCATCAATGTATGAAGTACGTGGCCAGCGACGGGACTATCAAGATCGAATTCGTTGACATTGACTCGTTCTGGAGAATTGAAGCCTAATGTACGGATGCTGTAAAGAACAGGTAGGCAGCTCTAGAGGGGGTGAATAGAGTTTATAACAATAATAGCCAAATAAAAATTAAACTCTTTTCACCAACAATAAATAATCAGAGTAGTAAATGCGGAAATAGAAATATCAAGAGAGCATACGCAAACACACTCATTTTTAACCTGGTTTCCCTCGTGGAGGACTAGTCCAGGCCTGAGAACTCTAGCTCAGGATTAAATTCACTATTTGTGAAAAAGTAGTTATACCCCGTACTTTTTCTTCAGAAGAGCACGTCAACTTCTTACAAAGATCGCTGTGGCGATGCTTGAAATTTTCCAAGTGACTTTCTTGACTCTTGCACAAACTCTTAACTGAATAGCACTAAGCACTTTGAGGCTTAGGAAGCTTGTGGCTATTAGATGAGAAGGTTAAGGCTTGTTTGAGGCTTATAGAGAAGAGAAGAGAATATAATTAGATGATTAAAAATGAGGGAATTTAAGGCCTATTTATACTAGTTGGGATAGGCAGAATTCGGCCAGAATTCTATGTCAAGAATTCAAATTTTTGGCCGTTGGACAACTAGCATACAACAAACCCTAAAAATTAGGGTCCTATAATTTAGGGGACAGAGTTCGGCCCAAACTCTGTGTGGAGTCAGAGTTCGGCCCGAACTCTGTCTCCATAGGACATAATGTTCAAATGGGCTTTTGTGTGCTAGTTTGGCTTGGTGGAGCTTTTGGTTTTGTTTGAGGATAATGTTTAAGCCCAGAATACCCAGTGATACTCAGTTTACATTTAGCTAGACTCAATAAGTATAAAATAATACAGACTCAAAAATCGAGTACGCTGCAGGAGAGAGACGACGTCCGTCTTGCACTGAATTCTGTCTTGATGTGTCATATTAAATTATGATAAGTATCATATTGTCAATTTGTCAATGTTTGGTTGACTGTGATTTGGGTCAACAATCTCCCCCATATTGATAATTGACAAAATAATATTTATATACTCAATGTTCATACCTGGACACAAGATGAAAGTAGTAGACATGCAGTAGCTCCACCGTAATAATAGCTCCCCTATAAACATAGCTTCTCTGTAAGCCAATGTTCCTTATCTTAATATACATAATCTCCTCCAAAATATAGATATCGTACAAGATATCACACAATATGATAGAAATTGATAGAAATATGAATATCAAATAGATCTCCTCCTTTTGGCATTTATCAATTATGTATAGCAAAAATGAACACAGACAGGCAGAAGACTGTATAAAAGATTAACTGGCAAGCACACAATAATAAGGATATAATAACAACATATAAAATCTAAAGATCCACAGAAACAGAAAGTGTACTCATACTAGAAAATCAAAATACATAATCATAAGTCCATAATGCATAAAACTAAATAAGATCATCAGCAGCAGCAGCAGGAACCACATCCATTATGGAGTGCGAGATGGTCCAGCGACATCACATGGATCAGTATCCGAACGACGAGGATCCACGAAAGCTGCATCCGGATCCAGATATCGCATGACCCAAGGGTCGTCGATACGGTACCCGTCGCGATATGGATCCCGCTCCATAGGAAGGGGCATAGAGGGATGCCGAGACATGGTGTACCAGATGTCATACAATGAGTTACTGATGGCATTCATCTGCAAGGTGGTACGATAGTCGAGCTGGGTCCAACGGTCATCCTCTAACATAAAATGATTATGAAGCATGGTCTGGATAGACTCGAGAGTAGCAGGAGGTGCGGGCGCAGGTTGCCCAAGAGCAGGTGCATCAGCCTGAACATCAGATCCAGAATGCTCAGACACAGCAGGAGACCCGACAGCTACCTGAAGCCGCCTTGCCTTAGATAGAAAGACAGGGACTGGAAGGAACTGGCACTCATCGAGAGAAACATAAAATGTACGAAAGACCATCGGTAAATAGAGAGCATAGACCAAATCGAGGCCACTTCCTTGCACTAATCATCCAGTCCATCACAGTGCGTGGAAGGTTGAACGGGACATGGAAGTAAAGGTGATACAAAGCAGAAATCTTAAAATAAGAAACTTCATAAGTCGATCCCACTTTGGACAAGATTGTGGAGAAGACGCTACGATGAAGCTCGTAGAAATATGGGTTAAGGAATTTTGCAAATAACTTGCGTGGACGTGTGTTTGGGGTACACAAATTGTCCTTGAAACTCTCAAGGGACGAACCATCGGGAAATTAAAACTTGCGTGCATTGACAAGCTTCTCCCAAGAGTTGGGTTCCGGAATCTTGAGATATTCCGTAAGTTCAAAATCATCGAACGAGATGTCAATTCCGGCAACACGAGAATATATTTGTGTGTCATCAAATGTAAGATTACAGTAAAACATTTGAATAGCATTCAAGTAAATAAGTGAAGTTGTAGAAACTAACTCAGTAAGACAAAGATCATGAAATAATGAGTCATAACGAGAAAATATAGTAAAGTTGATGGGATGACCCGCACACACAGGCCGTGAATGAAAATCATTGAACCATTCATTTGAGACATCAAATGAAACAAAAATTTGATCATCGAATGTGTTGGGGTCATTGGGTTGTGGTGGATTGAAAAGTGGATGAATAGGTTGACCATCTCGAGGAGGAGGGTTCGATAAGGAAGCACCCTCGGTTCTAGCCCTCTTTTCTCTATTGAACAACCTAGGTGCCATTGAACAATGAAAGAAAATTTGAAATTGAGATGGAGAGGAAGAGAGAGTTATACCTCAAGAGAGTAGTAGAATATGGAAGAGAATGATGCACAAGCAATGCTCCTTGAGTTTGGGGAAGAAAACCCTACTAGATTGATAATTCTAGGGTTAGGGTTTGGAGATGATGAAGTTTGAAAGATTTTAGAAGAGGCAATGGAGAGGAGAGAGAGGGAGAACCCGAATATATAAAAGGGGGTTCGGCTGGTCGGGTGGATCCTGGACCGTATGATCAAAATGGATGGATGGCTGAGAGCAATTGGAAGTTCTGGAATAACCAGACCGAATTCGGACCGAACTCTGTGTGAGGCCGAGTTCGGCCCGAGTTCTGGGTTCTGGGAACAGAACTAAAAATAGTTTAAAAATAGTTTAAAAGCATTGCTAAGTTAGAGAAAATGGATAGGAGTGATAAAGATTGAAAAAAATTCAAATATAAATTGAATGAAGTTAGAAAAATGAATTAAACAAGTTATAAAATAAAATTGAACCATGTAATAAATAAGGATTTATGACACAAATCATTATGATAAAACTGCCATGGGGTGGCTGTAGGGGCCGGATCCCAGCTAGCGGTAGTCCGAAGACTAGTGTACCGTGTCGCTTAGGCTTTTACGCCTTGTTGTCAGAAGGACCCTTTCGGCTTATACCCATAGCAAAGTCATCATAAAGAAATATGTCATAATCGATATTTACGCAGGCCAATTTAATGAATAACCGTTTCATCCAAAATTCCTAATTCACGACAAAGAAAGTTGAATCACTCTTCGGATAGTGGTTTAGTAGAGAAACCTGCCAGCTGATGATCAGTGTCAATAAATTCTAAATTTATAGTGCCATTTTGTTGATGATCACGCAAAAAGTGGTAACGAATTTCAATGTGTTTCGTGCGTATGTGACATATAGGGTTCTTAGTAAGGTTGATAGCGCTAGTGTTATAACAGAATATAGGAATGTACATAAAAGATATGTTGTAGTCTGCAAGGGTTTGCTTCATCCACAGAATTTGTGCCCAATAATGACCAGCTGCGATATATTCAGCTTCTGTTATGGATAGTGCGACAGAATTCTGCTTCTTGCTAAACCATGAGACTAGAGCCTTACCTAATAAATGACACGTGCCGCTCGTACTTTTACGGTTGACTTTGCATCCCGTAAAATCAGCATCCGAATAACCAATAAGGTCAAAGGATGCAGATTTGGGATACCACAAGCCCACTGTAACAGTACCCTTAAGGTATCAAAAGATACGATTAACGGCGGACATGTGTGATTCCTTAGGACTAGCTTGATAGCGAGCACACAGACAAACACTAAACACGAAATTGGGACGACTAGCAGTTAGGTAAAGTATACTACCAATCATACCTCGATACTTACGTTGGTCAATAGGTTTGCCGCTTTCATCAGGTTCCAGCTTGGTCGTAGTAGCCATAGGGGTGCTGATTGGTTTGACATTGTCAAGATCAAACTTCTTCAGCATATCTTTTGTGTATTTTAACTGGCTGATGAATGTTCCTTACGAAGTTTGTTTGACTTACAATCCAAAAAAGTAGGCGAGCTCCCCCATCATGCTCATCTCAAATTCGTTCTGCATGCACCTAGCAAAATCTTGGCATAGATTTTCATTAGTGGACCCAAATATGATATCATCAACATAAATTTGCACTAAAAGAATGGTGTCTTGAAAACTTTTGGTAAAAAGTGTAGTATCAATCTTTCCTTTTGAAAAACCTTTATCTAGTAAGAAATTACTTAGGCGTTCATACCAAGCTCTGGGGGCTTGTTTGAGGCCATATAGTGCTTTCTTGAGTTTGAAAATATGGTTGGAAAATTTATGATTTTCAAAACCAGGGGTTGTTTTACAAAAACTTTCTCCTTAATAAAACTATTCAAAAAAGCACTTTTGACATCCATTTGGAATAGTTTAAAATTCTAAAAGTTGGCAAAGGCACAAAGCATCCGAATGGATTCAAGTCTTGCAACAGGAGCATATGTCTCATCGTAGTCGATACCTTCCTCTTGGTTGTATCCTTGAGCTACTAGACGAGCTTTGTTGCGAATGACTGAACCATTTTCATTTACTTTATTACAAAAAACCTATTTAGTACCAATAATCGAATGGTTAGCTGGTTTAGGAACAAGTTTCCAGACCTAGCTTCTTTCGAATTGGTTGAGTTCTTCTTGCATAGCTGAAATCCAAAACTCTTCATAAAAGCTTCTAAAACAGTTTTAGGCTCAATTTGCAAAATGAAAGTAGTGCTAGCAATGGAATCTCTTAACGATGTTTGAGTACTTACTCCGCGTGATACCTCACCTATTACCAAGTTTTCTGGGTGTGACGGCTTGAACGCGAACTTCTTCGATAAGCCCTCCATAGAATTGGTTTCAGGGGTGGTATTCATCGGCGTAGAAGTTAATGGTTCAACATCATCGTCGGGATGGCTGCTGTACTATTTTCTTCATCAAAAGTCACATTAGTAGATTTTTCTACACTTATTGAGCGTTTGTTGAACACTCTATATCCCTTACTCTTAGCAGCATAGCCAAAAAAATACCATCGTCAGCTTTGGCATCAAATTTGTCTAAGTTGTCTTTGGTGTTTAGGATAAAACAGCGTCAACCAAACACTCTAAAATATGAGACATTAGGAGTCCTACCAAACCAAAGCTCGTAGGGTGTTTTCTTCGAAATAGGTCAAATAAGAACCCTATTTAAAACATGGCAAGCTGTACTGCCAGCTTCTGCCTAAAAATATTTCAGAAGTGAAAATTTATTCAGCATGACTCTAGCCATATCGCCAATAGTCCTATTCTTTCGCTCCACAACACCATTTTGTTGAGGAGTTCGAGGACACAAAAACTCATGATCAAAACCATTTGTTTTGCAAAACTTTTCAAAATCGAAATTTTTGAATTCACCTCCATGATCACTTCAGATTCGAGTAATCATGTAGCCTTTTTCGTTTTGGACCTTTTTGGCAAAGATTTTGAAAACCGAAATAACATCACTTTTGTTTGAAAGAAAGAAAACCCAAGTAAATCTTGAAAAATTATCTACTATAACAAAAGCATAGAGTTTTCTACCAAGACTGGCTATTCTACTGGGACCAAATAAGTCTATGTGCAGTAATTGCAAGGGTCTGGTAGTACATACAGTGTTTATGGATTTAAATAAAGATTTGGTTGTCTTATTCAGTTCACATTCGACATATATCATGTCATTCTTGAATGTGATGTCGGACAGACCTTTTACTAGCTTTTTTGTCGATAGCCTGGATATAGTATCCATATTGGCATAACCAAGGCGCTGGTGCCACAACAGTCTTTCATCCCTGTGGGCGTAAAGGCATCTTCCTCCACTGTTAGTATTTCTAGATAGATAGAAAATATAAATGTTATCTTCTTTTATCCCTTCAAAAGCAATGTCTCCCATTGACCTATCATAAATATAGCATTTATTCTGTCCAAAGTTAATATCATATCCATGATCAGCAAGATGACTTATGCTGAGCAGGTTATGCTTTAACTCGGTCACTAAGGAGACATCCTTTATTATAGGAGAAGAAGGATAACCAATAGTACCATTACTTATGATATAGCCCTTTAAATTGTTACCGAAGGATATATACCTTCCCTCTTCATCGATAGTGATGTGAAAAGATTTGCGTCTCCCGTCATATGTCGCGAGCATCCACTATTGTGAATTCACTTGCTTTTAGTTGAGGAAGGAAGGTCCACCTACATCACGAGTAGATATGACCTTTGGTACCCAAGTTCTTGTAGGTCCTAAAATGTTAGTCTTCGATACCTATGCATATAGATTATATCAACTAATTTCTTGATTCTACACTGTGGTGAGATATGATCATGTAATCCATAGTATGTGCAAGTAGCATGCCTAGCAGGTTGATGGTGATGTCTATGTGCAGTATGGTGATAGTTGTGAGGAACACCAGGATAGTGACTATATGTAGCAGCAGGATGACAGTTATGTCTATGTGCAGTATGGTGATAGTTAGCAGGATAGTGACTATGTGTAGTAGCAGGATAATAGTTATGAGTAGATTGAGAATGATGTCTATGTGCATGTGGTTTACGTGCTGCATGGGAGTATGTATACATATAAGCATGGTTACGTGCTGCATGTGGGTGACATGTTTTACTATTATGAGTGGTCTTGTGTTTTGTGACTGTGTAATTGGGTTTGAGGTTGAGCAACCTGTTTCCCCAATCTGATCTCTAATTTCTTAGAGACAACATTCAGTTTATTACACTTAGCATTTAGACCATCAATCTTAGCAATAGAGATCGTGCGTTTGTTCTTTTCTTCAACAAGCTCTTTGTTGAGTGCTGAGATCTCACGTGTTTGCTTTTCAATAAGTACTTCGACATCACGCAAGCTTAACTTAAGCTTGGACACCTCATTAGTGACTTCCGTGGGTGGAGTGTCTCTAACATTATCAAGTAAAGAAGAAAGATTTTGAATCTCTATTTCATAGCCTTTGATTTTCTCTTGTGCATGCTTATATTTATTAATGAATTTCTTGTGATTATTTAATAAGTCATTAAAAGCATCGCCAAGTTCATCAAAGGTAAAGTTATCAAGATTTTTGCTAGTTACTGTAGAAGCGTAAATAAATTTCGAAGACCAAGTCAAGGAAGTTAAGATATTTACGCAAAGACAGTTCCAGATTAGACTTTACGCAAAGGTCAAATTGAATCAAACACAAAACTCTACGCAGGCCTTACATTCAGACTTTATGCGGAGAATATTTAACTTTCTACGCGAATAAGCTGTCTATACTTTATTAAATGCACGAATATTCTGTTCTGACAGATTGATTTTCTGACAAAGTAATTGCACAGAAGCCAAAAAGATTGTTGTTTAGCGTGCCAAAGAGCTGCTTTACGCTTGAAGAATAGCTTCCTCTTTACGCATAAGAGGTATTTGAGCTTTATCGCTCAAGGCTATCTCAGCTACTCTTTTTGCGTACGTAGAGTTTATTTGAGCCTTTATGCTGAAGGCTATTTTTAGCCACTTTACGCAGGAAGCTTACTTTGAGCTATTTTACGCTTGGATATGTTTAAACAACATCTTTTACGCACAGTTTGTCCTGATCATGTGGGAACGTGGCCTTCATGCCATACTTCTCGAAGAACGTGTGTACGTGCTCTCCTTATTTTATTGGATTATGGGACACGTGTCAACATGCGTAGAAGACAATTTCTGTACGTGGGTGACAGTTATCCTAATAGCCTGCATAGAAACCCAATATTGATGCTTTTTACGCACATAAGACAAGTCTATGTAAAGACATCTTTTTAAGAAAAAGGTACAAGATTTTGGAGCCCATATACTTTTAGAGCAAAGTGATTTTCCAGAGTGTTTCTTTTCAACTTTTTCTCAAGAACAGAGTGAAGCAAAGCAGGAAAGCATTCGACTGTGCCATCAGTGCCAATTATGTTGATACCTTTCTGGTGACTTAGTTCTTCCAGTTGTTCATCTCCAAGCAGTTTTCTTCATCATTATCGTGTGGTCCAAGGAACAAAGTGATCCCTCTCAGATCAGACTTCCACAAGAATACTTCCCAGAATTTACTTATACTTTTGTATACTTTTTTTTGTTTTATTTCAAAAGCTTTAAAGGGTATTTTGTTAAGTAAAACAAAATGGCGACTATGCTGAGGATGACTTTCTCCTCTGACGAGAAGGCAATTGCTCAATACGATGATGTGTCAATTGGATCGACGAAGAAGACTCTGGTTATTTATTTCGACCAGACTGCTTATGAAGAACTGCTCCGAACTTGGGGTAGTGCTCGCTGCTCCAATGTGCAAAAATTATGAAAGGTGTGCAAAGTTTGGAATCCTAAGTCCAAAGCACCCTCTGATCTCTCCCTTGTCTCTGAAGGCAAGGGAATTTTTTCCACTCCTATTGTTGGGGCTTCCGTCTGTGACGAGGCAGTCCCTACTTCAGTGTTGCGCCCTGTGCATAAAATTCAGTCTCCCATCTGTGACGTGGTAGACAATTTTGTCTTACGCCATACACATAAAGGCAAATCTCCCATCTGTGACGTGGCAGATACTTCTGTTTTGTGCTATACGCATAAAGGCAAATCTCCTGTCGGTGACATGGTTGATAAAGTTCACAATGGTGCTTTTGCATCTAAAGTGAACTTGCCTACACGTATACAGCGTAAAAACAAATCTTCTATGATAAATAATTCTTTTGATTTATCCAAGGAGACAAGAAATGTTGGCAAAACTTCTGTTTTACGCCAACAAACCTCTAGTGCTGCTTTACGCAAAGTGCCTAATCTTAGGATTACGCGCAATGCTAATGGTGTTCTCAGTGCACAAAAATCAACTCAAGATTTACGCACACAACTTCAGGCGCGTAAAAATGCATAATTTTGTTCTGCCAATGAAGCTAGTAACCTTCTGTTTACACAAGGGACTAAATATTTTTCTGTCCCAAATGTAAAAAAAAAAATTACCTTCCAATTCTTCTGATTTACGCGAGTTACTTGTACAAAAGCATAAAAATAGAAAATCTCATGTGACACTCCCTCAAGAAAACCATCATTGTGAGTGTCACCAAATTATGATCAAATGTTGCTGTTCTGCTACTAAACGGTCAATTTTCGACCGATTAAGCTACAACGTACCTCAGCAACAAATTGATGACCAAGAACATGAGTTGTCCTATGTATCGGTTAATATGGCATCTCATATCAATAGAGGACGACGTTCAAGACGCAATTCGCCCAGGCTCCAGGTCAACAACGGTTCAACCGAATCCTTGACACTTTTGAAGGAGTATATCAACATACTCGATCAAGAAGTCGACAATCTTTAAATATGAATTCTTCAGATTCACAGGCTGGGGGTACCCAGTATTTGGGGTCAGAGACTGATAGCGTTGATTCATATCTTTACACCAATCCCTCTGTAAGTTCATGAGAAGTTGAATCTTATGTTATCGGAGAAGAACATGAGACGTCTACTTCTCATACAGAACAACATCTTTCTGCGGTGGAACAATCGCTGAAGGATATGCTTGCTATGATGCAAAATATGCATCAAATAATAACGAATCAGCAAACAGTCCAACCGACAGTGATAACACCGGTAGAGGTGACTGCGCAAACTCAAGATAGTCAAGGGGTTGATATACCTTTGAATAATCTGAGTCAAGAGCCGGTTATCAATCAAAACTCCGCATCTTCCGACCCTCTTATTCCAGAAGATGTATCACCTCCGGTGGGGGTTACGGTACATCCAACCACTATTCAATCAAACATACTCCCTCAAACTAATGAAGCTATTCAAGCAGTTCGGGAGTTAATAGCATAATTTGAAGTTCTTAAGCACAAAGATCAACTCCAGAAGTTGGGGATCAACCAACCTTATCCTTTTCCCTGGAATGATGTACCATTTCCTCCCAAATTCAAGCCACAATCTATGGTATTACTTGATGGAAAGGCTTCTCCAAGTCAATATATCAATTATTTTGATATTATGACTGCGCATTTACAAAAGAATGATGCTCTTCTTACCTGAGTCTTCATTGGGTGTTTGACGGGTACAACATACGATTGGTATCGCAGTCTATCCGATAACTGTATATCGTCCTTTGACGAATTCAAAGCAACGTTTCTCTCTCGTTTCTATGAAGGAGGGATGGATATGAATATGTCTTCCTTAATAGAGATTAAACAAAAAGAGAAAGAGGCTACTCGGACGTTTATTGAACGTTTTCGACAGGCTAATTTGAAAATGCCTCCTGGTATGCTAGATTCAGCATTAATTGATACATGCAAAATGAATCTGCGACCAACTATCGCTGTTTATACAGGTTCTCAGTTCACAGATTAGGCCTCATTTATTATAGCAGCAGTTTCAGCTGAGACCAATGGTAGATTGGCTCGTAAACATGGGATGATCTTTGCCTCAAAAGATAAAGGAAAGAAAGCATCTTCAAGTAACAATTCTGGTAATCATAATGGGAAAGGAAAGGAAACCCTGGTGGTGAACCTTTCAAAATCTAAAACTACACCAAATAATCCGGAGTCTTCTAAGCCGAATAAAGAGTACTCTTTCGATGACAGTGATATTCCTGGAATATTCCAATGTCTCGTGGAGAGTGGTAAACTCCAGATTCCAGATCTAAAATGACCTAATGAGTTGGATTTGACTGATAGTCCCAAGTATTGTATCTATCATAGATACATAAATCATCATACTAAGGCTTGCTATGTCTTAAAGAAGAAGATTCAAGAGTTGATAAATGCTAAAGCTATCACTTTAACTAATGATGAGCATACAGTCACAACCAATATGATTTCTCTTCAATTTGGAGGTTTCCTTCCATAACAAGTTCCTGATGGGATTATTCCAATTTCGAAGGCGACAATGAAGATTGTGAATCTTCCACCAGCCAGAGATCAAAGTGAAGAATTAGTGCCTCTCGCATTAAAAAATGGTAAAATCATGTGGGTACACCCTGACTTAGTATCTGAAATGGAACATGAAAGTAAAATTTCAAAATCCAAAAAAGGTCAAAAAGTCAGAACCTGTAATATGATTTCTCATGTTGTTTCCCCAGATCATGATGATTCTGATTATCTATGGGATGACATCACTTTGGAAGATAGGCTAAGGGGTCTGAACATATGTCCTCCAAGTTTGGCTCCTCCTACAAAACTAAAGCTTACCCATCAGCAATGGTTAGCCATGAACAGTGTCCCTCTGTATAGGGTACAACAAGTTTTTACTGCCTACAAGAAAGCTCCAGTTGGGATTTTGCCTCTTGTACCGAAAATTCCTACCCTTGTGACTATTGGGGTCTCCGTTCCTTCTTCATCTGTTGAACCGTCTATTGAAAGTCAGCTACCCATTCGCATGTACAGTCAATAATCAGTCCATCTCATAAAAAAGATGGACTATGACTATTAAAAAGCGGAAGGCTCGAACAATGGTAAAGGCATGCGAGTTCCTTTACAAATTCAAGGTCAAAAATCTTCCGTCGGATTGGGATTTGAGGTTTCTCATAAAAATTCCCATAAGACGAAGACTAAGGGAAGGAAGACTAAATCCTGTAATATGGTACTTCATTCCCCTGAGTCTGAAGAAGAGGCTTTTGCTGGTACTAGATATGGAAAAGACTACCACAAAGAATACGAGGGAACTTTCAAAGAAGCGAATGATACCGTCGAAATAATGTCGACTCAGTCATCTTCTATTCCTGCTGAGGCAAGACCTTCTAAACCATCAGTGATTGAAAAAGGGAAACAGACGGCAGTATGTTTTGACGTCCCACTGAAATCTGGTTCAAATCAAGGGTTGATGAAATCCTATAAATTTGACATTCTATCCCAATTATCCAATACTCTGGCTAGGCTTTCTATCTTTGAATTGCTCCGTCTTTCTAAAGAAAGTCGAAAAACCTTGAGTGAAGCATTGCTACAGACAGATTCATGCTTAGCTTAGCTCAAAAGTCCTGACAATACACCGGTGTCATGTCCCCAATGCTACAGTGTGATGGAATCAATTCCTAACATTACTTTCACACAAGAAGATATGTTGTTGAAGCATAATCGACATGGCAGTCCTTTGTGTTATACAGGGTATATTGACTCTACCAAAATTAACAGGATTTATATTGATCCGGGGTCTTCTATTAGCATTATTCTTCAGAGTATGCTACGACCATTGAGGATTTCTACTAGTGAGTTGACTTACACTAGTTCGACAATTGTCAGTTTCAATTCTGGAAGAAGTAAACCATTGGGAAAAATCTGTCAGAAGATTTAAATAGGTGATCTTCGAACCATGACAACTTTCTATGTTATCAATTCAGACGTATCCTATAATATCCTACTCAAAAGACCATAGATACATGAACATAACATTGTTCCCTCGACTCTCTACCAATGCTTCAAGTATGTGGATTCTCAGGGGGTTGTGAAGACTGAATTTGTAGATCTCAATCCTTTTAAAGGTGTTGAAGCCTATTTCTCTGATTAAATACTTTATAAATAGGAGCATATAAAGGAAATATTCGATATGGCTGAAGATCGATCGCCTTCAGAAGACCAATCGATTTCAGAAGACCAATCGCCTTCAGAAGATCAACCTTTGAAGATTAAGGTTAAGGGTCGGATTTAAACCCAAACTGTCAATAATGAACCTTTGGTGATTAAAGTCAAAGGAAGAACTCAAGCTACGTCAAATGAATCTGTGAGGATTCCGATCAAAAGTCAGGTTCAAACCAACACTAGTGATCAGCCTCTTATGATTAAGGTTAAAGGACGTACTTTTCGTACAACTGATCCAGAACCACTAGTAATCAACCTTGGCAAAACTACGCCGAAGACGGATGACGGTCCGTGAATGATTAATCTAAAGCGTAGTAATCAGTCTGTTAATGATGTAAATATTGATCAATCTGTATTTTCTTATTTTAATGAAGATTTTCTTTCGGAGTATATGGCTGTCAAATTTATTGAAAGAATGACTTTATCTGTTGATAATCAAAGTCATCAACATAAAACTGACATAAATACAGAGGAAACCTTATATATTAATCATAAAGAGAATTCTTTTCCTCCTCATGTCGATGTTAGACCCTATGCTCAGAGATTCTTAACATCTTCTCCTTATTTACTACCAGTTGCCTCATCATCACAGGCTTGTGTAATTTATAGACGTCACAAAGAATCTTATTTTGTGATCCCGTCTATTAAGAAAAACAAGCGTCCAATTGTGTTTGGTTTGGCTAGGAATATTCTTGTTATCCAGACAAATAATCTCGAAGAGAAGGATAAAGGAAAAATCAGAATTGACAAATATAGTCAACAATCTCTTAAGATTATTCAAAATATGGGTTATGATTTGAAAACCATGTTAGGTCTCAATCAGGGTAAAGGTAGACGATTAACATTATGTGGCGATCCGTTTTATCAACGAACCCGTCATGTTTTGGGATAGATACATCCCACATGTTTAACGAAGATATAGAAGAAGAATTTTCTTCCAGTTCTTTACAATCCTCAGATTCTGAAGGAGTCCAGTATGTTGAATCTGAGCACGTCTTTTCAGTTAATATGGTTCAAACTGATGATGAGTCTGAACTATTTAAAAATGACCCTTGGGCACAACAAATGGATACTCAGTGGGAGCTTCGATTTGAACAGCGACAGCCACCTACAGAAGATAAAATTGTCAAGATTGATGTTGGAGACAAAACTACATCAAAGCAAATATTTATCAACAAAAATCTTTCCGAAGATAAAAAAAAAGTTGATAAAGCTGGTAAAAGAATATATTGATATCTTTGCATGGAGCTATGAGGATATGCCAGGTCTGGATCCTAAAGTATCTACCCATAAACTCAATATTCTTCCTAATATCAAACCTTTAAAACAACAGCAGTGGCATTTTCGACCGGATATGATGGATGCAATTGAAGTAGAAGTTAAAAAGCTGATTACATGTGGCTTTGTCCGTGAAGAACAACACCCAGATTGGGTTGTCAATATTGTTTCTGTCATGAAGAAGAATTGAAAAGTTCGAGTTTGCATAGATTTTTGAGATCTCAATGCAGCTTGTCCAAAAGACAAATTTCCACTTCCGATCACTGATGTCATGATAGACAATACATGTGGTTTTGAACGTATGTCCTTCATGGACGGCTTTTCAGGATATAACCAAATTAAGATGCATCCCAGAGATGAAAAGCACACTACTTTCCGTACACCCCTTGGAGTTTATTGCTACACGGTTATGCCTTTTGGTCTAAAAAATATCGGGACTACATATCAACGAGCCATGAGCAATATCTTTCAAGAACATCTACGAAAAATAGTTGAATGTTACGTGGATGATATCGCTGTAAAAAGTCGAATAAAGGATGATCACATTCAAGATTTGAAGACAGTGTTCGAGTTGATGCGTCGACATCAACTTAAAATGAACCCCACTAAGTCTTTCTTAGGGGTTTCTAGTAGAAAGTTTTTGGGATTTGTCATTACATCTCATGGTATTCATGTTGATCCTAATAAAGTAAAAGCAATTCTTGAAATACGTCCTCCACGTAATCTGAAAGAACTCCGTGGCTTTCAAGGTCGCATTGCTTATATCAGGAGATTTATATCAAATCTTTCTGGGAGATGTCAACCTTTCTCTCGTTTGATGAAGAAGAGTGTGTCATTTGTTTGGGATGGAGCATGTCAAAAAGCATTCAATAACATCAAGCAATTTCTTACAAATCCACCTATTTTAGTACCCCTAGTGGTGGGAAGACCATTTTTGCTGTATGTTCGAGCATTAGATCATTCTCTTGGTGCTCTTCTTGCACAAAAAGTGATAAGGGTCATGAACAGGCAATTTATTATCTCAACCGAATGATGGCTGGGGCTGAACACAGGTATACTCCTTTAGAAAAAGAATATCTAGCCTCGGTTTTGCTATTCAAAAGATACGACATTATGTATCAGGACAGACTATTCATGTCATATCCAGAATAAATCCTATTCGGATATTAGTGAAAAAGTCAAGTATTCTTAACTCCCGGTTAGCTACTTAGGCAATGTTGCTTACTCCTTATGATATGGTCTACATACCTGAAAAATCGGTGAAGGGTCAAGCGTTACCTGATTTCTTAGCAGCTTATCCTATACCTGAAACTTTTAAGCTATATGATGACATTCGAAATGAAGTTGTAGATTGTAACATGACTTTAAAGGATGATATTTGGCAACTATACTTTGATGGAGCATCACGAATTGGACCTAAAGGCAATATTGTCTCTGGAGTAGGCATCGTCTTGGTCTCTCATGATAAAATGGTTATATACCATGCTTATTCCCTCAACGAACCATGTTCTAATAATGTGGCAGAATATAATGCTCTGCTAATGGGGCTTTATGTAGCAAAATAATTGGATATTGAGTTCTTGAAAGCATATGGAGATTCTCAGCTGATTGTCAATAAGTCAGAGGGAAATATGAAGTCAAAAATCCTGACCTCATTCCCTATCATCAAGTGGTAATCGAATTGGCTCTTTCATTCAAAGGATTCTTCATTGAATTTGTACCACATTCTCAAAATTTGGAAGCTGACGCTCTTGCTAGTTTAGCTGCAGATTTAGCAGTTCCAATCAGAAGATAAAATACCATCACTTTATTGGATAGAGATCTATTATGTGTCAAGAATAATTTGCATATCGAACAGAGTTATGCTACTGAATCAAATTCTCAACAAAAGGATTGGAGAAGTCCATTTATTGACTATGCGGTCTATGGGATTTTACTTAAAGATCTGAAGGAAGCTGCATCAATCAAAAGACGGTCATTTCGATTTTACTATGATACTTCTATGCATATGTTATATCGTCATTCTTATGATGGGCTTTTACTGTGTTGTCTCTCTGAAAGCAAAGCCAAGCAAACACTTCATGAAGCTCATGACGGAGTTTGTGGTGCGCATCAACCAGGTCCAAAGTTACAGGACCGTATCCGAAGAATGGGTTATTATTGGCCTTCTATGATAGCAGACGCTGTTGATTATGCCAGACGGTGTAAAGTATGCCAGATTCATGCTAATTTTATTCATCAACCCGCTGAATTTGTACATCCTACAGCAGCTTCTTGGCCTTTCGAAGCTTGGGGTATGGATATTATTGGTCCAATTAATCCTCCTTCTGTCAAAGAACATCGGTTTATCCTGGCTATAACTGATTATTTTTCTAAATGGACGGAAGCAATTTCTCTTGTTGAAGTAAAAATGTCTAATATGGTTAGCTTCATCAAACATCATGTCATTTATCGTTTTGGGATTCCCCAAAGGATAATCTATAATAACGGACCACAATTTGCCAGTCAGGCATTTTATCAATTTTGTAACAAGAACCAGATCCAGAACATAGCTTCTACAGCTTATAACCCAGCTGCTAATGGTTTAGCAGAAGCTTTTAACAAAACAATTATTAAACTTCTCAAAAAGTTCATCTCTCCTAATAAACATGATTGGAATGAGAAACTTGAAGAATGTTTATGGGCTTATCTAACAACAGTTAGAACTTCAACTGGTTTTACACCATTTTTATTGGTTTACGGATGTGAAGCTATTCTTCCATTGGAGATCCAGATACCATCTCTTAGAATAGCCATTTCTAATGAGCTAACTACGAAGAATAATGACCGCTTAAGACTCCAGGAACTTGAAGGTTTGGATGAGAAGCGTCTTCAAGCACAACAGCACATTGAGCTGTATCAAGCCCGCATATCTCGAGCTTTCAATCGCAAGCGTATTTAAAGTAGGAGAGCTAGTTCTAGCTGTCCGAAGACCTATGGTTATGACTCATAAGAGTAAAAGCAAGTTCCAAGCTAAATGGGAAGGGCCTTATGTAGTCGAAACCGTATTCTCCAATGGTGCTTATAGGTTATCTAAACCTAATGGAGATTTGCTCATGATGCCAATTAATGGTAAATTCTTGAAGAAATACTATGTTTAAATTTCTTCTTTATTCTCCAGCTACCAAGGTTTGGTTAAGCTGATTATTTATTCTCCTAAAAGAGAATATTGATTTTCTGTTTTACCAGCTGATTTCAGAAAGAAAAAGATTTATTATTTATTATGTCTTCTTTACCTCTGAATAAATATTAAATCTACTTATTTTTCATTATTATCTATCATGTCCATATTACCTCTGAATAGATATTAATGTAATTTTCTTTGAGTTATTATGATCTATTATGTTTATATTACCTCTGATAGTATTGTATACTCTATAAAGAAAACAAGATTTATTATCTATCATGTCTACATTACCTCTGGATAGATATAATCTACTTTGTTGAGTTTTGAAGACTTATCATGTCCATATTACCTCTGATAATTGTTTTCTATCTCACACATATTTTAAATATATTTCATTTATTTCATGATTGGAAATAGTACATCAACAAAATAAAGGAAATGACAGAAGATAAAAACTCTTTATTGAATACAAAAATTTCTAAGGTCGAGCAGACAGATCTTCAATCATCTTCTGCAGTTCTGCCAAACATTTTTCGTGAGAGCCCAATACAGTTGTATATGCTACGGTTCTTCGAGCTTCCATAGTACAAAGGTGGGAAAGTTCGGCAAAGACCGCTATCATTTTGTCTTTGGCTTCTTCAAGGGTTTTGATAGTTGATTCAGAACCAAAGATCCGTTCTTCCAAAATAGAGCTTTGCCTCAAATATTGGTCCCTATATGCCGTCATCCGGTTCTGCTTCTCCTTTAATCGAGCCAGCTCAGCCTCGACTTCACGAATTCTATCATTTTGTTGATAAATTTTGATATTCATTGAGTCATAGGCTTGTTGATGTTGCTCCAATAAGGGTTTATTTTCTCTCAAGAAGGTCCTTTCCACGACGAGCTTATTGCTGTAATCTTGAAGAGATTCTTTGAAGATGGTTTCTAGAGTTGTATATTAATTAGTAAGAGCATCATGCTCGGATTGGACGAGGCTTTCTATAGTCCCACTTGACAACCTCAGATATTCTTTGATGGATTGTTCAAGTCCCTGGACTATCTTCTGCAAAGCAGCTGCCCTTTCAGCATCATCAAACATGGCGATGTTGTCAATGGTAGTAGCAATCGCACTTTTCAAGCTCTCATAGCTGAGGCCTTTCTGTAAAACCATTTTTATCAATGCTGCCATTGTTTTGTAAAAAGTTTCAGTATGAATCTCTACCAAAAGATTCATATCAGCATTGGAGCTTAGTGTATCAGCGATATCTGCCAATCTCTTTTCTTGGAGACCAGAGATAGGTGCTATTGTTGCTGTGGTAGCAAGATGAGTTAACGATATATCTGTCATCGTTACCATAGCCAATTGATTTCCAATAAGCTCTGGGACAACATCTTCAGCAACTTTTTCTGCTACCTCCGGAGGATGAGTTTCGGTGGTAGAGGATGGTATCATAGAGGTGCTGTCTCCTACGTTCAATTCAGACTCGAACACGACTGTTTCAGGACTTGATCTGGACTGGTAGCAGTAATTGATGTTGCTGCTATATCTACGTCCTCAACGATGGGTTCTGTAGCAGCAACTAATTCTTGGAGCACTGCTGGCTCTTCTACTGTAGTTGGCACTTCTTCTCTTTCTTCAGCAAGAGAAGGTAATTCTTGGTCTGCCTCTACTACACACTCTTGTTGTATCTCCATAGGTAGAGAACCTTCTTTAGAAGCAGAATCTTCTTTTGAAGAAGAACTTTTTTCTTCAGATTCTATTTCCTCTTCATGAATAGTCTTTTGAGGAGGAGGAGGAGCAACGAACTTTGCCACAGTGATGATACCTACAAAGATTAAACAAAATAGTCAATGTACAAAATCATAAAACATATTTTTGTATGAATTTTTAATGATTTATCTTTACCTGGGGTAGGTGCAGGACGCGACAAGAGTGCGTCATAATCTAGATCCCAGTCATCATCATCTAACTCGAGAGTCCATTCATCCGAAGGGATGGGTTCCGGATCGTTAGCATGAGTGGTGGCAGTGTCTTCAACAGCTTTTGCCTTTTGTGGCGAAGTCAGATGCAATAAAGTGCTGAGTCGTCCGGGAGATAGGACTCCTGTAACTTCTGTTGCTGCTGCTGGCTGGGATGCTGATGATCCTTCTTCAAGTTGAACTGAAGAAGATGTAATGTTGTGAGGCTCCTCAACAGGAGTTTCTCTTTCTGGAGTAGCGGCTCTCTGTCTGGAAGGCCCTTTAACAATAGTCTTCTTCTTCTTTTCCCGGAGAGTAACAGTTGTATCTGGTTTTTGCTTCCGGGTTGTAGTGATGGTAATGGGTCCTGCAGTTGTTTCTCCAACTCCCGTAGGGATCGTCTCCAGATATTCATCTGGAACAACATCATCAAGAATGTCCGAAGGCTCCATAACTGGTTCTTCGGCGTCTCCTTCCTTTTTCCACCGAAGACTTCCCTTCATGTTGTAGTCTTTTGTGAAGGAACGAATGGAGGCGTAAAAATGAGCATACGAATGAAGCATTCGTAGCTCAGTTGTACTTGTGGTAGTTGACACATAGAATTTGGCACCGATGCATCCAGCACTGAAATACCACCATGCCCATGCGCCATCAACTAACTTTCCATAATAATTGAAAGCAGTGGAGGGATTACCAACGTGAAGCTGGTCATACCCGAACTGACGAGCGAACCGACTGGGTAGATACGGTTCAAAGATACAGTTGTCTTCGGTTATATACATCAGATGTGAGGGTCTGATGCATATTAGCCAATTAAATACTGGCGCAGGTATCTCAGTCCTTCCTTGACCTACATCTTCAAATGGCACACCAAAATAGTCGACTAGAACTGGTGGTCATGTGCAAAAAAAAACCACCCATGGAAGAAGTTTAGTGTTGCCCGAGTATCCGTCACTGAAGTCGCATTCCACGTGGCTTTACTAAACTTCTAGAGGAATACCTCCGCATCATTTTTAGGGCCTGGTAGAAATAAGTTGCATTTGTGATGCTGTAACCAGCCTATTAAATAAGTGTAGGTCATCTCCACCCTAGGGAAATCTTTACGGTAGGGAGCATTATTGATCAATTCTTCACCGAATGCTTGCAAACCTGCATTTATCCGATACACCATTGTCGGTAATAGGCTGATTCTGGCCTTGAATACCAAACGTACTGCTGGCCATGGTATATTTTGGTGAATTCTGTCGACTGTACCAGTCCCTGGTACGACCCATCTTCGCAGCCACAGGAAAAAAAAGCCTGCCAGCAAGGCTTCCTTTGAGAGCTTTCGACTGCCATGTTTCAGAAAGCTCAATACTTCAGTTCCCGCAGGGAATTCTCCAGTCTTGGTGGTCAAATACTTGTCCGGGGACTTATATGTGATCATCCAAGTGTTTATCATATCAGCAGGAACTATCGAACAAGGGTTGATGGGTTGAGCCTTGTAGTCTTGAAATCTCTCCTTGTCTTCTTTGGATATTCTATTCTTATGATAAAATAGATATGTTGTCCATTTATTGATGTATGCCAAATGTGATCCACTTTCATACATAGTGGTGCAAATCAAATAATGGCACATCAATTCTTGATATACCTCAACTAAGCGAGGATTTTTCTTGCTAATTTCTTCTAGTTCCCAGTTGGAGGAACGTACTCTTCATATGGAACGTCCTCCATTGGTAGCATGGAGATGAATTGCATCTCATGAAGTACAAAACCCATTTTGCCAATTGGGGTTACAAAAGTTCCTGTCGAGCTGATATACAACTCCATCAGAGCTAAGAACAGATTGTTGTTTATATGTATGCCTTGACTTATGGAGGCTACCGCTTCAAACAAACCAATAGCTTTTAGATCTGCTTCAAAGTTCTTTATGATCCAAGAACTAAGTTGAACCCAGTTTTTATTGTGAGGAGTAATCCACCCTGGAAGCCTAGGGTTGACCTGGGGATATAGTATTGAGGTGTTCATAAAATTGTTTATGAACATCGGTATCTGCACCGGTTGGATCAGAGATGAGCCCTCGCTCGGTGTAAATCTATGCAATAAACCGGAGAAAAGAACGATACCACTACTGGGAGTACTTGAGTGATAGCCTATCTGGTTTTCATCCCTCTTAATTATGATTCTCCTCGGTCTTCCATGACTGTTGGGAGTCAAATTCCAGATCATCCGTCTCGGATGAGTAGCATTAGCAAAAGAGGAAAGGGGATAATCTCTTGGCATTGTTGGGAGATACATCGCCATTTTCCTAAATTTTAACACCCAAGACTCCTTCTTGGGGTTTGTCTGAGATTTGAAGTCAATTGCATCCCCGAACATGAATGCAGGCTTCAGATAATGGTGGCCATCAAGTGACGTCAATAGTTCTCCATTCATCAAAGACAACAACATTCTATCTCCTTGAGCAGCTATCAGTTGATGTCGTTCCTTTGGATACTACTTGTCAGTTTGAGGAAAATTGACATGGGATAAATTCTCCAGATAATTTGATCCCAGAATCCAAGCTGGTGAGCCAAACACTTCAGAGAGAGGATGGGCCCCCAAATTCACTGCAAAAGGAGTTCAACAAGAAAAATCAAGTTAGTAAAGAATTTAAGTATGAACTTTATGCAAATTCAAACTCTACGCAAATGACTATACATGAGTTTTACGCATAAAAAGTTCTCTATTTTTTAAGAGAATTTGTTTTATGCAAGAGTTTTAAGCAGTCTAAGAATAAAAATTTTATGCTTCTGTTCAAAAGAGTAAGGTTTTACATGTGAAAAACATATAGTTTTTTTGACTAGCATATTTTTTAATTTTACGCTCGCACATATGATATGAGTGTATTTTTGATTTTATGTTTCTGTTCAAAAGAGTAAAATTTTATATGTGAAAAACATATAGTCTTTTGACTTGCTTATTTTTTAATTTTACGCTCGCACGTATAACGTGGGCGTATTTTCAATTTTTACGCTAGAACGTATAACGTGAGCGTATTTTCAAGTTCTACGCTGGTACGTACAACGTGAGCGTATTTTTAATCTTTTAATTTATGTTGGCACATATAACGTGAGCGTATTTCTGATTTTTTAATTTACGATGGCACGTATAACATGAGCGTATTTTTCCGTTTTGGGTCATCTTCTCCAAGCGCAATCTTTGCTCGAAATAGGGTTTCTACCTATCATAGATGAAGCCACGTTTGGGTTGGTCCTTGGGGTCTCCTCGACGTTCTTTTCCAGTGCTGTGGCGACGTGAACTTCCTCCGATGGTCTAGCCGTCGACGAAGAGACAGCTTTCTTGCCCTTGGCTGAGGCGGCGGCCTTGCTTTTGGGTGCCATTTTGCTCGAAAAGATTTGGATGATAAGTGAAGAAGAGAATAGGGAATAAAGAATACGAGTAAAGTTCTCTCTCTTCAACAGAAGCCTTATTTATAGAAAACTCAATGGTTGATTCAAATTCTCGAAGTGACTGTTGGGTATCCCTGACTTTACGCTGATGATTGTTGGGTATCCCTAAATTTACGCTGATGACTGTTGGATATCCCAAACTTTACGCTTCTGTTCAAAGTATTTCAAATATTAGAAAAATTTATTAACTTTGAAGGGGGTCTTGTAGAAGCGTAAATAGATTTCGAAGACCAAGTCAAGGAAGTTAAGATATTTACGCAAAGACTGTTCCAGATTAGACTTTACACAAATGTCAAATTGAATCAAACATAAAACTCTACGCAGGCCATACATTCAGACTTTACGCGGAGAATAGTTTAACTTTCTACGCGAATGAGCTATCTACACTGCATTAAATGCACGAAGATTCTGTTTTGACATATTGATTTTCTGACAAAGTAATTGCGCAGAAGCCAAGGTGATTGTTGTTTAGCGTGCCAAAGAGCTGTTTTATGCTTGAGGAACAGCTTCCTCTTTACGCATAAGAGTTATTTGAGCTTTTACGCTCAAGGCTATCTCAACTACTCTTTTTGTGCGCGTAGAGCTTATTTGAGCCTTTACGCTCAAGGCTATTTTTAGCCACTTTACGCATGAAGCTTACTTTGAGCTATTTTATGCTCGAATATGTTTAAATAACATCTTTTACACATAGTTTGCCCTGATCATATGGTAACGTGGTTTCCTGATGCGGCCTTCATGCCACACTTCTCGAAGAACGTGTGTACGTGCTCTCCTTAATTTATTGGATTATGGGACACGTATCAACATGCGTAGAAGACAATTTCTGTATGTAGGTGACAGTTATCCTAATAGCCTGCGTAGAGACCCAATATTGATGCTTTTTACGCGCAGAAGACAAGTCTATATAAAGACTTCTTTTTTAAGAGAAAGGTACAAGATTTTGGAGCCCAGATACTTTCAGAGCAAAGTGATTTTCCAGAGTGTTTCTTTTCAACTTTTTCTCAAGAACAAAGTGAAGCAAAGCAGGAAAGCATTCGACTGTGCCATCAGTGCCAATTGTGTCGATACCTTTCGGGTGACTTAGTTCTTCCAGTTGTTCATCTCCATGCACTTTTCTTCATCATCATCGTGTGGTCCAAGGAACAAAGTGATCGCTCTCTGATCAGACTTACACAGCAATACTTTCCAGAATTTACTTGTACTTTTGTACACTTTTTCTCGTTTTCTTTCAAAAGCCTTAAGGGTATTTTGTTATGTGAAACAAAATGCCCTTTAAAGAGATGAGCCCTCGCTCGGTTTAAATCCAGACAATAAACTGGAGAAAGGAACGACACCACGACTAGGAGTACTTGAGTGATAGCCCATCTGGTTTTCATCCCTCTTAAATATGATTCTCCTCGGTTTTCCATGACTGTTTGGAGTCAAATTCCAGATCATCCGTCTCGGATGAGTAGCATGAGCAAAAGAGGAAAGAGGATAATCTCTTGGCATTGTTGGGAGATACATCGCCCTTTCCCCAAATTTGAACACCCAAGACTCCTTCTTGTGGTTTATCTGAGATTTGAAGTCAATTGCATCCCCGAACATGAATGCAGGCTTCAGATAATGCTGGCCATCCAGTGATGTCAATAGTTCTCCATTCATCAGAGACATCAACATTCTATCTCCTTGAGAAGCTATCAGTTGATGTCGTTCCTTAGGATACTGCTTGTCAGTTTGAAGAAATTCGACATGGGATAAATTCTCCAGATATTTTGATCCCAGAATCCCAGCTGGTGAGCTAAACACTTCAGAGAGAGGATGGGCCCCCAAATTCACTGCAAAAGAAGTTCAACAAGAAAAATCAAGTTAGTAAAGAATTTAAGTATGAACTCTATGCAAATTCAAACTCGACGCAAATGACTATACATGAGTTTTACGCATAAAAAGTTCTCTATTTTTTAAGAGAATTTGTTTTATGCAAGAGTTTTACGCAGTCTAAGAATAAAATTTTTACGCTTCTGTTCAAAAGAGTAAGGTTTTACATGTAAAAAATATATTTTTTTTGACTTGCATATTTTTCAATTTTACGCTCGCACATATAATATGAGTGTATTTTTGGTTTTACGCTTCTGTTTAAAAGGGTAAAATTTTACATGTGAAAAACATATAGTCTTTTGACTTGCGTATTTTTCAATTTTACGGTCGCACGTATAACGTGGGCGTATTTTTAATTTTTACGCTAGAACGTATAACGTGAGCGTATTTTCAAGTTCTACGCTGACACGTACAACGTGAGCGTATTTTTAATCTTTTAATTTACGCTGGCACGTATAACGTGAGCGTATTTCTAATTTTTTAATTTACGATGGCACGTATAACGTGAGCGTATTTTTCTGTTTTGGGTCATCTTCTCAAAACACAATCTTTGCTCGAAATAGGGTTTCTACCTATCATGGACGGAGCCACGTTTGGGTTGGTCCTTGGGGTCTCCTCGACGTTCTTTTCCAGTGCTGCGGCGGCGTGAACTTCCTCCGATGATCTAGCCGTCGACGAAGAGGCAGCTTTCTTGCCCTTGGCTGAGGCGGCGGCCTTGCTTTTGGGTGCCATTTCGCTCGAAAATATTTAGATGATAAGTGAAAAAGAGAATTGGGAATGAAGAATAAGAGTAAAGTTTTCTTTCTTCAATAGAAGCCCTATTTATAGAAAACTCAACGGTTGATTCAAATTCTCGAAGTGACTGTTGGGTATCCCTGACTTTACGCTGATGATTGTTAGGTATCCCTAAATTTATGCTGATGACTGTTGGATATCCCAAACTTTACACTTCTATTCAAAGTATTTCAAATATTAGAAAATTTTGAAAACTTTGAAGGGGGTTTTGTAGAAGCGTAAATAAATTTCGAAGACCAATTCAAGGAAGTTAAGATATTTACGCAAAGACAGTTCCAGATTAGACTTTACGTAAAGGTCAAATTGAATCAAACACAAAACTCTACGCATGCCTTACATTCAGACTTTACGCGGAGAATAGTTTAACTTTCTACGCGAATGAGCTGTCTATACTACATTAAATGCACGAAGATTCTGTTCTGACAGATTGATTTTCTGACAAAATAGTTGCACAGAAGCCAAGAAGATTGTTGTTTAGTGTGCCATAGAGCTGCTTTATGCTTGAGGAACAGCTTCCTCTTTACGCATAAGAGTTATTTGAGATTTTACGCTCAAGGCTATCTCAGCTACTCTTTTTGTGTGTGTAGAGTTTATTTGAGCCTTTACGCTCAAGGCTATTTTTAGCCACTTTATGCAGGAAGCTTACTTTAAGCTATTTTACGCTCGGATATGTTTAAACAACATCTTTTACGCACAGTTTGTCCTGATCATGTGGGAACGTGGTTTCCTGATGTGGCCTTCATGCCACACTTTTCGAAGAACGTGTGTACATGCTCTCCTTATTTTATTAGATTATAGGACACGTATCAACAAGCGTAGAAGACAATTTCTGTACGTGGGTGACAATTATCCTAATAGCCTGCGTAGAGACCCAATATTGATGCTTTTTACGCACAGAAGACAAGTCTATATAAAGACTTCTTTTTTAAGAGAAAGGTACAAGATTTTGGAGCCCAGATACTTTCAGAGCAAAGTGATGTTCCAGAGTGTTTCTTTTAAATTTTTCTCAAGAACAGAGTGAAGCAAAGCAGGAAAGCATTCGACTGTGCCATCAGTGCCAATTCTGTCGAAACCTTTCTGATGACTTAGTTCTTCCAGTTGTTCATCTCCAAGCAGTTTTCTTCATCATCATCATGTGGTCCAAGGAACAAAGTGATCGCTCTCAGATCAGACTTCCACAATAATACTTCCCAGAATTTACTTGTACTTTTGTATACTTTTTTTCGTTTTCTTTCAAAAGCCTTAAAGGGCATTTTGTTAAGTGAAACAAAATTCATCTACTCCAAATGCAATCTTTGCTCGAAATAGGGTTTCTACCTATCATGGCCAAGCCACGTTTGGGTTGGTCCTTGGGGTCTCCTCGACGTTCTTTCCCAGTGCTGCGGCGGTGTGAACTTCCTTCGATGGTCTAGCCGTCGACGAAGAGGCAGCTAGGCGGCGGCCTTGCTCTTGGGTGCCATTTCGCTCGAAAAGATTTGGATGATAAGTGAAGAAGAGAATAGGGAATGAAGAATACGAGTAAAGTTGTCTCTCTTCAACAGAAGCCCTATTTATAGAAAACTCAACTGTTGATTCAAATTCTAGAAGTGACTGTTGGGTATCCCTGACTTTATGCTGATGATCGTTGGATATCCCTAAATTTATGCTGATGACTGTTGGATATCCCAAACTTTACGCTTCTGTTCAAAGTATTTCAAATATTAGAAAATTTTGAAAACTTTGAAGAGGGTTTTGTAGAAGCGTAAATAAATTTCGAAGACCAAGTCAAGGAAGTTAAGATATTTACGCAAAGACAGTTCCAGATTAGACTTTACGCAAAGTTCAAATTAAATCAAACACAAAACTCTACGCAGGCCTTACATTCAGACTTTACGCGGAGAATAGTTTAACTTTCTACGCGAATGAGCTGTCTATACTGCATTAAATACACGAATATTCTGTTCTGATAGATTGATTTTCTGACAAAGTAATTGCACAGAAGCCAAGAAGATTGTTGTTTAGCGTGCCAAAGAGCTGCTTTACGCTTGAGGAACAGCTTCCTCTTTACGCATAAGAGTTATTTGAGCTTTTACGCTCAAGGCTATCTCAGCTACCCTTTTTGCGTGTGTAGAATTTATTTGAGCCTTTACGCTCAAGGCTATTTTTAGCCACTTTACGCAGGAAGCTTACTTTGAGCTATTTTATGCTCAGATATGTTTAAACAACATCTTTTATGCACAGTTTCTCCTGATGATGTGGGAACGTGGTTTCCTGACGTGGCCTTCATGCCACACTTCTCGAAGAACGTGTGTACGTGCTCTCCTTATTTTATTAGATTATGGGACACGTGTCAACATGCGTAGAAGACAATTTTTGTACGTGGGTGACAGTTATCCTAATAGCCTGCGTAGAAACCCAATATTGATGCTTTTTACGCACAAAAGACAAGTCTATATGAAGGCTTCTTTTTTAAGAGAAAGGTTGTAGCCTCCATTTTCGAATTTTTTTGAAATATTTTATTTATTTATTTAGTTATTTATCAATATAAATAATTTTAGGAGACTCGGTTGTACCAAGTTAGCCCGGACTGAGCCCAAACCAAGCACAAGCCCATGTAGACATATAGTAAGTCCAAAGAGGCCCATGTAGACAATTATGGGGGTGATATAATTAGTATATTTATTTCAATGTATAAATAAGTAATTTTATATAAATAGGCATTGTATATGATATGTGTGTATTGATATTTGGTTTCTGAATGTATTTGGCAATTCTGGAATATATGCAAATCAATGGAAAGTATGCGTTCTCATTCCACACAGTTTTCTTTCCCTTGCTAGCTTAGCATTCTTAATGCCTGCAATGGTTAAAGGGTGCCTACTATGTTATCCTGTTGCATATTAGATAGTGATTAGTGACACCTCCATACTTGTTGGGATATGAGTTTTCACATCTCTCCCATAAAGCAAGGATCTTAATATAATTTTGGACTAAGATTGATTGGCATGATTGGATGTCTTGTTTGTTTAATAGAAGAGGTGTAAGTATAATTGATCAAAGGACTTTGCAAGGAACTAAACATACTTGAGATTTGCTGGTGTCTGTATAGCACGGTTCAGATGCAACATTTGTTGAACAGTTAGAGACAATAAAAATACACTAGGCCACCAAAATATGGCATACCAGTATTGCCGTTTATGCAGTATGTTAATCCCGTACCCATGTTCGTGCAACATGATTTAATCTTTGAAACTCTATCAAACTAACATGTAACTAATATTCTGGAGTTTACCCACATTCCCAAGCCGAGCAACAAAGCAACCTCCCCCGCCCGCTTCTTAGTTCGCGTATATATATAGCAAAGCACGAAAATTGAAACCCTATTTCTAAATGTCGACATCCTCCCAGACCTTGGACGCACCAACCGCCGTCGGCGCCACCACCGCGCGCGGCTACGGCCGCACGGAGGCACAGCGCGTGCGCGAGGGACTGGCAAAATCTGTAACACCCAATTTTCCAAATGAGGGTATTTTTTGAAATTTTATAATTATAATTAATATTTATTGATATTTATTTTATATTATGATTTTTTGTGATTTTTAATCATTTTTGAACTATTTAAAACTGTTTTAAGTCGTGACTTGTGATTTTGATGTGCTGCTAGTGAAACCCTAGAGACTGCATGACTTAGAGCCTAACCATATGATTAGGGATATTTAATTATCATTTTTTAGCCTAGGAGTAATTTGGTCATTTTGACTTATTTGAATTATTTGATTAATTATTGAATTGGTGATTGATATCTGTGACTTTGACTTATAGTGACTTGTAGACTAGCCTAGAAGCTAACCCTAGCTATGGTAACCCTAGTCTAACTAGAGTTAACCCATTTTAGTCATTAGAGATTAGTTTTAGAATGAGAGGATTAAGTTAAGTGTAATTAAGTCATGACTTAAGGTTTAATGAAATGACTTATGACTTCACGACTTAAGGACTTATGACTTAAGCCCATAGCTCATTAGACTAAACCCTAACCCTAATTCCCACTTTATGACCAGCTAGGGATCCCCCTTCCCTATAAATAATCTCTTCATTAGTTCTTGCCTCTTTTATGTCATTTCAACACATAGAGAAACGAAAGGTTTGTCCATTCTTCCCCAACCCATAGATTATTCATTTAAAATTCTTTTCCACTCTAGTTTCTTGCATTAGAGCCTAATACTCTCATATTTTCTGATTGTGGAGATTAATCTCAGTTTTTATACAATTTGGAGCTTTGGGCTAGCAAGGAGGAATCCTCCATTTGGAGCTTTTTCTTACTTTTTGCACCTACAGGTAAAATTCTACAAATTGTGCTAATATTCTATTTTCTTTGCATTTAGGGCTAGATCTAGGAGTCCCCTAGCTGTCCCTGATGTTTCGGTTAATTTTTTGTCGGTTTGGTGTCCGTATCGGACACGTGTCTATGTGTATACTTACGTGTTCGATAAAATATCGTAATGAAACTTTTATTCATATTTTCAAAAACTAATTAAACAATATTTTAGCTCTTGGTGTGTGGATTACAATCGTGCTTGACTGAGTTGAATTCTGTGCACCCTCGTGTCCAAAATTGGACACACACGCACGCACGGGACACAACACTGCGCCCGTGCAGTCCCCTGCTGTACGGGCTCAACACAGGACACGACACGGCACGTGACACCATGAAATTTTGTGGAGTCGTGCGGGCAATCACAGACATGACACACAAAAATTTGGAAGGATTTCGTCGAGCGGTTTGAAAGAAATCCCGACCGTACTATATCGACCACACACACACACGCGCGTGAAAATGCCACTGACATGCGGCTACAACTCTGATACGACACCACGTGGACATGTTTCCGGCACGTGGACACATACACCTACCCTAGGCGTACACGTGTGCACGGCCATGTGTTACCACGTGGCCTGTGTCGTACACTGGACACACGTGCACGTGTGCACGATGCAGCCTGTGTACTGCGTGTCTGGGTGTGTTTCGAAACGTGGACACGCCGTGTCCGGCCCTAGGGTGACATAAAAACACTCCTAGGACACGAGCACAAGTGGGGTGATTAATTACCAACCCTTAAATTAGATTATTATCATGATTTCAATTTTTGAATTTCATTTCTTAATGTTGACTGATACACGTTTTCAGAATTTTGAATTCTGAGTTTAAATTCTATTCCTAACTGTTTTCCCTATTTATTTGCCATGATAATTTACTTACACATGTGTAATGGGTTACTATATTGTGGGTTATCGATTGGTGTTAGGTTTTAGAGTTCGAATTAGGTTTGGGGTGATGAATTGATATGCAATACTGTCAATTGACACGATATGCACTGTTTTTGAAATTCTTGAGATTCACTCACATTCACTGTCACTAATTTTTTGAGTTTATACCCACTTAGTCACATATGCTCACACACACCCTTATTTCATTTCATGACACACTCCTAGCTACTGTTATCATATGGCACACCCTATAGCCCTGTACACTTGCAAACACCCACCCTACCCACTGTCAGTTTACTAATTTTGAACTGTTGAATTTCTGAAACATAAATGAGTTTCAATCTATTTTTCCATGATTATGTTGACATACTAATTCATATATATTGTGTATTAGGTTATTGAGATTAGTTATTGATTTGGTATTTGAGATGGGGAATGGATTTTGAATTGGTGTTGGGTCATTAATTGTTAGTTAAATGTTAAATGTCATTTTGTTCTCAGTTTTTCTGAGATTTTGTACACTGATTTCAATATCCACACACACACTAAACTGTCCCTAGCACACTGTTAACTAACTGTCCTTGTAATAAAATTCCTGAGAACTGAAAACTCCTAGGTTGTTCACTGATTTCTATACTCATGGACACATTGCACTAGTTCATTCCCTAACACACATTCCTACATCATTGTGAACACACACACCCTCATAGCCATACCTTAATTTGTTAGTTCAGTCCCTTGAAACATAGGATTCTTTTCCTATGATGTTGTTCTGTCCTTGTTCATGTGTATAGCAGTCTCCTTTACCTGTTAATTTATATTGTATATTGTGTTCAGTCTCTTTTGGAATAGTTCAATCACCTATATGTTTAGCCCCCTATTTTCACATAAGTTCCTGTACATGTTATCCTTGTATCAGCCACTACGATACTCGATCAATCCATACTTCCCATTTGGACAGCCCTCTATCCATGTTCAGTTCCCTTCTTAGGTTTGAGCAATCCTTAGTTACTTGATGATGTGTCAGTCCCTCCTATAGTTCACATACATTCACATAAATGTCCAACTTCATATATTGTTCAGTCTTCATGTAGTAAATTCATTTTATTTTGTTCAGACACCTTTTTAGCTTCAATCCCCAATTGCATTGGCCTCATTCACTGTTAAGTCTATATCCTTTGGTAGCCCATATACACATGATGTTTTGTGCCCATGTATCACATTGTCCTATCCTTTACATCAATGGATGATCTGTCCTGTAGATAAGGATTGTACAGATCATCCTTTGTACAGACATTGCACTTGTGAAGGTCATGAACATGCCCCTGTCACTACTTCATTAGTTGAGTCCAACCCCAATCATTAAGGTATCTGCTCCCTTTTGCCTACATGAGTACTTGGTATATATATGCATATATAGGCAATTGATAAGTGTCTAGGTAATGCATGTATATGCTATGGTTATAATATAGGATGAGCGGTATGACCATGGGTCAGTTCATAACAACAGTATATTGGCATGTATATTAGATATGCATATATTGAAAATGTTCTAATGGATTGATAATGATAGAGTAGAGTGCTATAACCTTCACTTTAGGGATAGAGTATATATATATATATATATATATATATATATATATATATATATATATATATGAAAAAAAAATATATATATATATATATATATATATATATATATATATATTATGTCATACATACATATGTGTATATAGATTCATTATGTGGATATGAAAATGGGTAGTTGATAGTGAGTTTGAGTGGTATCATAAGTTGTACTATAAGGTAAGAAGAACCCTAGGATTAGAATATGATTCTGTACCACTTTCACCAAGACCACTAAATAGTCAATTAACTAATACCCTAGATTAGACAAGATGAGACCAAGTTGACCAAATAGCCTTGTTGTTGACCTAGTTTGACTTGGTTTGACCCAGAGTTGACTTGACCTAGATTGACCTAGAAATCATGTAGTTGCATTATATACTTCATTTACCTTGTTTTAAATACATCATAACCTGTATTGCTTTATTTAGGACTTGTGACTCAGGTTCAGACATCTATTTTCATTGTTACACAGGGTATCAGGCGAGTATATTCTCTGATAGTTCTCTCATTTATTTGTTAATTACTGTACTTCATTTCTAATTAGTTATATGTGATTCTTTGTTACAATACGTATGGATATTTCTGGATTCATGTATGCGACACACATTAGTGTCTGGCCTCTATTACTGGAATCATTCTGGAATAATTTACTGGTATCATCATATTCTGGCTGGACTCATCTTGAATTATTGTGTCGGATTTCTGGATTCACTTGCTGGAAGGGGAAACACTTGAGTAAGACATGTAGACATACCCCAAATCTGGAATCTTCCAACTGAAATCTACTGGAATCTACTGGAATAATAGCCATCTCATACCCTGCCAAGTGTGTGATGTGCCGGATTACCTATAGCCGTTTACATGTCGATCTCGGTATTTTAAAACACACTGTTAGAGTATAGGCTGGACTCACCCTGGAATTATTAATCACTATGACTGAAATCGTCCCGTACTGGATTCATCTTGTATTAGATTCGTCTTGTACTGGACTTACATTGGAGTTACACTTGTATACATTTACTCTCTGGACTTATACCATGTTACTCTAGTTCAGCTAGTTCTATTTTTACAGTCCTTATTGCCATAATTCTTCTCTTGTTTAGTTACTTACTTTCCTTGTACTTTATCTATCTCTCTATACCATCACCTGAATATAAATTGCCATGTTCATCAATACAACTGTCTGTAACTGCTTTATAGTTCTCTGTTATTTACTTGGGTTTTCTAGATGAGATGTACTCGTTCCTGTCCTGACTGGACCTGTTGAAAATTTACAGATGACTGCCCTGAGGATACTTGCCCTACTCATTATGGACCCAGAGACGGGATGGCTACCTTTGTCCCCGACACTCAGGAGTGATCGAGATTTAGATTAGTAGACTTGCATCTGTTTTTTATGTTAAACTTGTTGTAGTTGATTTGAGACTTGTGTAGTATTTGAGATTGTTGAGAGTTGTTATTATTTTAGTAGTTGTGTTTCTATTTCTTAATTATTTCTTCTGTTTTATCTTATCGTTCTTAGACTGTGATTGAGTTACAATATCTTATACTCGTCCTCCGTTCGGAGTTGATCATGATGAGTACAATATATACTGCATGAGTTGATGGTTAGATAGTGACCCAGAATAGCGTTCTACCGCCGACACTGCGGCATAGGCTGGGCGTTATTACGCACTCATACCCTCACAGTGGGTGTCGGTCGTGACACGTTTTTAGTGGTGGCCCATGCAGATCGAGAGTCGCATTAGTGTGATGTCGTGGTAGTACAACGATTAGTTGTACTGTTGTGCACCTGCGATAGGAATTAAGGAATAGGCTTTAGTTGAGTGTGTACTCAATCACAGTAGGACTACTTGAGAAGATTCCTGGGATGACTCTTGAGAATCTCATTATAAGCTATCTCGAAATTCGATTCTGACAGTATCTGTCTATCTTCCTTGATTCATCGTTGAATTTGTTTCTTGGTATTCATTATTGACTTGATTTCCTACCAAGATAACATTATGGGCTAGGTTGCCTCAGTCATGGAATCTAGAGTCTTCTACAGCCATATCAGCTAGTTGGGCGATGAGATAGAGGCTGATTTTGGATGTATTTCTCGGGTGTGAAAATTTAAAGTTTTTGCAGCCAAGCTAGCGGCAATGCGAAAATTTTAAATACCATGATTCTAGAGGTATGTACATTAGTTGCAGACTCTATGGATTATCGCAGCCATACTTACTGGTGTGACAAGGATTCTGGTAACATGGTTCTTGATAGACGGGTATGATTATCAGATTGCAGAATAGATACCATACAGATGGTGTCCTAGTATAATTGAGTGGAATATCAGGGTGGATATTACTTAAGTATCATGGATTAGATAGAGGGAGCTAGGCCACCTGTAGCACAGCACCGTAGCCCGCACCATCAGAGGGATATACCCCAGAGGGGCAGGGCTTTTGTGCTGACATTTGAGTAGACCGACGCTACGGGTGACGGGTTAGTAGGTCTGTCTTTCATGTCCTTCTTTCCATCTTGTTGTGTGATTCCATTAGTACCTGTCAGGATGTTTTGTGCTGTGATAGATAGTATAGTAACCCTGATCAAGACCGTGATATAACGACCAGCAGGACCACAATTTGCATATTTTAGATATAGTTTTCTTGACCTTGATTGATGCGGGTTTAATGTAGAAGGAGTACGACCATTTTAATTTCGAGGATAAAATTTTTCTAAAGGGGGTAGGATTGTAACACCCAGTTTTTCAAATGAAGGTAATTTTTGAAATTTTATAATTACAATTATTATTTATTAATATTTATTTTATATTATGATTTTTGGTAATATTTAATCATTTTTGAACTATTTAAAACTGTTTTAAGTCATGACTTGTGATTTTGATGTGCTGCTAGTGAAACCCTAGAGACTGCATGACCTAGAGCCTAACCATGTGATTAGGGATATTTAGTTATCATTTTTTAGCCTAGGGGTAATTTGGTCATTTTGACTTATTTGAATTATTTGATTAATTATTGAATTGGTGATTGATATCTGTGACTTTGACTTATAGAGACTTGTGGACTAACCTAAAAACTAACCCTAGCTATGGTAATCCTAGTCTAACTAGAGTTAACCCATTTTAGTCATTAGAGATTAGTTTTAGAATGAGAGGATTAAGTTAAGTGTAATTAAGTCATGACTTATGGTTCAATGAAATGACTTATGACTTCACAACTTAAGGACTTATGACTTAAGCCCATAGCTCATTAGACTAAACCCTAACCCTAATTCCCACTTTATGACCAGCCACTAGGGCTCCCCCTTCCCTATAAATAATCTTTTCATTAGTTCTTGCCTCTTTTATGTCATTTCAGCACATAGAGAAAAGAAAGGTTTGTCCATTCTTCCCCAACCAATAGATTATTCATTTAAAATCTTTTTCCACTCTAGTTTCTTGCATTAGAGCCTAATACTCTCATATTTTCTGATTGTGGAGATTAATCTCAGTTTTTATGCAATTTGGAGCTTTGGACTAGCAAGGAGGAATCCCCCATTTGGAGCTTTTTTATACTTTTTGCACCTATAGGTAAAATTCCACAAATTGTGTTAATATTCTGTTTTCTTTGCATTTAGGGCTAGATCTAGGAGTTCGCTAGCTGTCCCTGAATTTTGGGTTAATTTTGTGTCCGTTTGGTGTCCGTATCGGACACGTGTCTATGTGTGTTCGACAAAATGTCGCAATAAAACTTTTATTCGTATTTTCAAAAACTAATTGAACAATATTTTAGCTCTTGGTGTGTGGATTACAATCGTGCTTGACTGAGTTGAATTATGTGCACCCTCGTATCCAAAATTGGACACACATGCACGCACGGGACACAACACTGCGCCCGTGCAGTCCCCTGCTGTACGGGCTCGACACAGGACACGACACGGCACGTGACACTACGAAAATTTGTGGAGTCGTACGGGCAATCACTGACATGACACACACAAAATTTAGGAGGATTTTGTCGAGCGGTTTGGAAGAAATCTCGACCACACTGTCTCGACCACACGCACACACGCGCGTGAAAACGCCACTGACACGCGGCTACAACTCTGACATGACACCATGTGGACACGTTCCAGGCACGTGGACACGTACCCCTACCCTAGGCATACACGTGTGCACGGCCACGTGTCACCACGTGGCATGTGTCATGCACTGGACACACGTGCATGCGTGCACGATGCAGCCTGTGCACATCGTGTATGTGTGTGTTTCGAGACGTGGACACGCCGTGTCCGGCCCTAGGGTGACACGAAAACACTTCTAGGACACGAGCACAGGTGGGGTGATTAATTACCAACCCTTAAATTAGATTATTATCATGATTTCAATTTTCGAATTTCATTTCTTAATGTGGACTGATACACATTTTCAAAATTTCGAATTCTAAGTTTAAATTGTATTCCTAACTGTTTTCCCTGTTTATTTGCCATGATAATTCACCTACACATGTGTAATGGGTTTCTATAATGTGGGTTATTGATTGGTGTTAGGTTTTAGAGTTTGAATTAGGTTTGGGATGATGAATTGATATGTAATACTGTCAATTGACACGATATGCACTGTTTTTGAAATTCCTGAGATTCACTCACATTCACTGTCACTAATTTTCTGAGTTTATACCCACTCAGTCACATATGCTCACACACACCCCTATTTTAATTCATGACACACTCCTAGCTACTGCTATCACATGGCACACCCTATAGCCCTCTACACTTGCAAACACCCACCCTACCCACTGTCAGTTTACTGATTTTGAACAGTTGAATTTCTGAAACATAAATGAGTTTCAATCTATTTTTCCATGATTATGTCGACATACTAATTTGTGAACACACATTTCACTAGTTCATTCCCTAACACACATTCCTACACCATTGTGAACATACACACCCTCATAGCCATACCGTATTGTTAGTTCAGTCCCTTGAAACATAGGATTCTTTTCATATGATGTTGTTCTGTCCTTGTTCTTGTGTATAGCAGTCTCCTTTACCTGTTAATTTATATTGTATATTGTGTTCAGTCTCTTTTGCAATAGTTCAATTACCTATATGTTTAGCCCCCTATTTCACATCATGTACATGTTATCCTTGTATCAGTCACTAGGATACTCAATCAGTCCATACTTGTCATGACCCGTACCCTGATTAGGGGCACGAGTACGTGGTTACGTCCAGCCTACACCGCAACATCGACGGTAGAACACTGTCTAGGTTGCCTACAAAACTACACTAAACAGATAAAGGTACCTGTACGGTATATACACTCTGAATGGAGGTGACATAGCAATACAGTCTCAATCACAAAGTAAAAACTAAGGTAGATAGCATGGAAAGGAAATATGATAGATGAAAGCAGGAAATAATTCCAAGATCCACACAAGTACAGAGCTATACACAACTACACAGAGTCATAGAAATATAATATAAAATAATACAAACTGAAAGTACTAGCTGGCTCGCAGGCCAGGCAAACCTAACTAAAAAACATTACTCAGGGTGAGCAAAGTCTAGTAGCTCTACTAACAAGCCACGGTCCAGGTCTACTCCGTCAGACTCGACCCATAATAAGTCGGGCAATCTGCCTCAGAATCATTTGTAATATATCAACGGTATCCTGTCAGAAAAATGAGCAAGTACAAACACCAACAGCAGTTCCATATGAATTGACAAATTATATAAGTGACAGTATAATGAAATACAAGACAAAGATATAGGACGACTTGGGAACCACTCGAAAGCCGACTTACAACCCGTAAACCAAATAAGGACCGGGATTATAATCCTTCTCCCGAACAAAACCTAGCCTCTAATCAAAGTATAGCATAAGAGCTTGTAGAATATGTGAAATACAGGGTAAAATCAGCAGGAAATGTATAACATATGTGAGTACTGAATAGGACGACAGTATACATATAGGAAGACTTAGGAACTATTCGGAAGCCGAGTTACAACCCTTAAACCAAACAAGGATCGGGGTTGTAACTCTTCTTCCGAACAGAACTTAGCCTCCTAGGATAATAAATATAAAAATGTGACTTGAATTATTAGAGCGCTATGTGATCGGCTAGGGAATCGTGGTAGTGTTATCCACTTGGCCCAGCAATCCGCGGTAACCTCAACGGAAAGTCATGCCGGCCAACCTGGATAACATGGACATGGAGGTATCTGCTACATCCAACGTGAGGTGAGAGTGGCGCAAGCAAAATAGTGACATGGGGCTTTGAACACATAACCCCTAATAATTCTCCTATCCCCGAATAGTATCATGGATCCGGACATGGCACGTCATGACACGAGATTCAAAAACAGGGGGCCATCCTACTCCCAAATCGATGTCTATATGAGTACATGAAATATGGATATCATACACCAATATACCAATAAAATCTGGGAATAACATCTCATGACAGGATCCGACATATACTAGTCCGTGAACCGTCGTGTCGGAAATCATGTAAGACACTACAACTGAATCAGATATAGTAGATATCAAGACAATAAAAACTATCAGTGAATATACTCGCCTGTGGTCCTGAGATGATAAGGTGAACAAATGCTCAGAGTAATCACAGACCTAAAATGAGATACTATGAATCAAACAGGGTTTTATAATGAAAAGGAAACTAATTTAAGTCATGAATGCAAGTCTAAGTCAAACTTGGTCAATCAAGGTCACACTGGGTCAAACTGGGTCAAACTAGTCTAATGTTGACCAACTATTGACTTTCAGTCAACTGGTCAACTCTGGTTTGGTTTCGGTCAAATCTAGCCACTTATAGGCTAAGGTTGACTCTCGGTTGACTTTTGTTGACTTTTGGTCAAAATGGTCAACCGAAGTCAAAACTAGTCTAGGAGCATTATATTTGATCATTACCAACCAAGGGAACCAAATTCTAACCATATCTAAAACCCTAAACTCACATAACTTAGCTAATGGCAATTACCTACATTGCCCTTACCAAGGTAATCCCGATACCTTGCCCAATACAAAGGAAACCCCGCTAATTCTCAAGATACTAGCCTAGGCCCCCTAGGGTAGTTAGATATTATCCTATCTAAGGGTTACCTACCAAGATACATAGGTTTCCTAGATATCTAACCTATCTTAGAACACATGTTGGTTTACCCTTATTACCTTACCATGATTCTCTAACTTCTAGTTAACACCCACATACCACATTCACTCATTCCCTCACAACATTGACTCCCATAATACCACACTCATAGGCTCTCACCTATAGGCTTACATATAGGCTAACACCTATAGGCTACTAGCTAACTTCTATAGGCTCTCACACATACACACAGGCTCACAAACACACACACACACACACACACACACACACACATAGGCATATATTGGACTGTAACATGGCTGAAATGGGAGTCTACAAGGTCGGGTTTAGGGGCTGAAATGGACACTAGTTTAGGACTAAATTGTGGTGGTCTGATGGGGCAATTACATAGGCTAATACATGGGCTAATGGTGGACTCATTAAGGATAGGAATGGGACTGCTATATGGTGACATGTGGGACTGAAATGTGGCAGCTAAGGGGACTGAATTGGACAGTTATAGAGGGCTGTATAGGCTAAGTTTTGGGATTGGTTTGGGGACAGGAATTGGACAGGTAATGGACTGTTTTGTGACAGCCTATAGGACAGGTTTTGGACCGGTAAGGGTGCTGGTTTAGGGGTGGTTTTTGACAGGTTTGTAGGCTGGGTTTAAGGGCAGGTAATAGGCTGTGTTAAGGCCTGGATTGGGGTTGTTTACTGCTAGTTTTGGGACAGGTTTTGGGGGAACTGCTAATGGTGGTTAAGGACTGATTTGGGGGTGCCATTTGGGGCTAAACTCCCCCCTAAAATACACTGAACAACAGTGTATTACTGCTGCTGTTGCTGATGGAACAGTCCCCTGTGTGGGGACTGTCCTGTCCAGGAAAACCAGTCCCCTGTGTGGGGACTGTTCTCATTACACTGCACAGCAGTGTCCCCCCTAAACTACTCTCTAACTCTCTCAAACGTCCTCTCAAATCCATCTAACTCTCCTCTCTAACTCTCTATGCAAACACACGCTTACACACACACTAAAATCAATTCTACCACCACTCTTAATCTCTAACTCACTCCCTCTATCACTCTCTATTCCATAATCCCCTCCCTCTCTCAAAATCTCTACACACACATATTAATATATACACACAAACACCAATATATATATTTATATATATGAATGTATAGAAAGACACATATACACATAAATATATAACCATGAAAATATATATATATATATATATATATATATATATATATATATATATATATATATATATATATATATATAAAACATTAAGAGCAATATTCTAGGAATCTAAAATCTGAAATTAAAATAGGAAATATTCATTAAATAAATCACAACCACATGAAGTATCCAATATTGGGGGTTTTCCACATGGACAAAAAGCACAACACAAAGGACACTCCTATTACCTCCAAATGGACACGAAATGGACACAAATGGAGATACAACCATGGGGGTCATTCCTACGGGTTCAAAATATTCCTATATGCTTGTAGGGGTGGATTAGAGGAGAGATTATACCTTCCGGGAGAGAGATTCAAAGGAAAACCCTTCCGATACGACACCGACACGAAGTGGCCTCCAAATAGACACGAACGAGCTCCGAATCCTCCCAAACTTGGCTTGCACCCTCTAACCATGGAGTAGAGGAGAAATGAAGAAGATTTGGTGAAGGAAATGATTGATTTGGAGATGAAATCAATGGGAACCTTCTCTAAAATTTGGGGAAGAACAAGAGAGAAATTTTGGGGAAAAATGAAATGAATGGATAAGTCAATCCCTCCTCATATGGCTGCCATGTGTGTGTGGTTTGTTCCTATTTGCTAATGACCAAAATGCCCCCACTAACTCATATGAATTAAATTAGGAAAAGGCTTTAGGGTGAGGCTAAATTAGTCTAGTTTAAAGCTCTAATTAAACTTAACCTACCCATGAATAACTACTCTAACTCACTAACTAAAATAATGTCATGTGGGCAATGCCTAACTAATGAGTGGGTCCTACTAGAGTCAAAACTACCCCGGGTCCCCATTACAAGTCGAATTGAGCTGAAATTCGAACCCGACTCAAATAACCCCAAAACAATATCAGAAATAATAAAATAAATTTCAAAAATATTCAAAAATACAAAATGACAAAAATTCCCTTATTCCTGAAAACTGGGGATGACAAATCTATCCACCTTAAAAAAATTTTGTCCTCGAAATTAAAACCAAACAATAGTAAAATATCAAAATCACAAGTCATGGCTTAAAATTTAAAATGATTAAAATCTCAAAAATCAAAGCATGAACTAAATGACGAAAATTATAAAATTTAAAATTACTCTCAAATAGAAACTGGGTGCTATAAGTCTATCCACCTTAAAAGAATCATCCTTAAAATTAAAACAAAGTAAACAAAGAAAAATTATGCAAATCGATAATCGTATGCGTCTGTCCAATCATCATGATACTCAGAATCTCCGTCATGCCAGTGAGCAAGGCTACGATAATCACAGAGTCCTTGACTATGGTACATACCTCTAGAATTATGGTATTTAAAATTTTTGCATTGCCGCATGCTTCGCAGCGAAAATCTTAAATTTCCACACCCGAGAAATACATCCATAGTCCGACTATATGTCCTCACTATGCTTTCTAGCATGACCCTAGAGGATTCTAAATCTCATAATCAAGGCGACCTAGCCCATACAACTTATCTCAGAAGAAAATCATATCACAAGAACAAAATTTTATCAACCGATCAAGGAACAGACGAAATCGAATTTCAAACAGTTTATAAGGAGGCAATTGCGGAAATAAGATCGAAAGATTGGAACCTGCACTCTGCCCTGCTGCTGCCTGACTGTCCTCAACTGCTACTCCCGCATGAAGGGCAGGAACTGAGACTGCTACTCCCGTAGTCGGAAGTGGAGGTCCTACTGGATTGGATCTCTCTGGAACTGTACTACGTCCTACTGCCTGAGAGCAAATAATCGCCATTCTGAGGACGAATTGAACCCAAGAGATCAATATGGCACAATATAAGATATTATCAAAGGAGGACAATTGAATTCAAATACAAAAAAAGTTGTCATGGTAATCAAAAGATCAGAATTTTCCTAAAATATGATTGAGTAACTCCTACCATATCCTAGATCCTACGTCCTAGTCGCAGGCTCGTAATTAGTACTCTAAGTTGAGCACCATTACGAGATCGCACTAATTGCGACACTGACCTGCATGGGCCACCACAAAAATGTGTCATGACCCGTACCCTGATTAGGGGCACGAGTACGTGGTTACATCCAGCCTACGCCACAGCATCGATGGTGGAACGCTATCTAGGTTGTCTACAAAACTACACTAAATAGATAAAGGTACCTGTACAGTATATACACTCCGAATGGAGGTGACATAGCAATACAGTCTCAATCACAAAGTAAAAACTAAGGTAGATAGCATGGAAAGAAAATATGATAGATGAAAGCAGGAAATAAGTCCAAGATCCACACAAGTACAGAGCTATACACAACTACACAGTCATAAAAATATAATATAAAATGCTACAAACTGAAAGTACTAGCTGGCTCGCAGGCCAGGCAAACCTAACTAAACTATACTACTCAGGGTGAGCAAAGTCTAGTGGCTCTACTAACAAGCCACGGTCCAGGTCTACTCCGTCAGACTCGACCCTATAATAGGTCGGGCAATCTGCCTCAGAATCATCTGTAATATATCAACGATATCTTGTCAGGAAAATGAGCAAGTACAAACACCAACAACAGTTCCATATGAATTGATAAATTCTATAAAAGACAGTATAATCAAATACAAGACAAAGATATAGGACGACTTGGGAACCATTCGAAAGTCGACTTACAACCCGTAAATCAAATAAGGACCGGGGTTGTAATCCTTCTCCCGAACAGAACCTAGCCTCCAATCAAAGTATAGCATAAAAGCTTGTAGAATATATAAAATACAAGGTAAAATCAGCAGGAAATGTATAACAGATGTGAGTACTGAATATGACGACAAGATACATATAGGAAGACTTAGGAACTATTCGGAAGCCGAGTTACAACCCTTAAACCAAACAAGGACCGGGGTTGTAACTCTTCTACCGAACAGAACTTAGCCTCCTAGGATAATAAATATAAAAATGTGACTTGAATTATTAGAGCGCTATGTGATCGGCTAGGGAATCATGGTAGGGTTATCCACTTGGCCCGACAATCCGTGATGACCTCAAGGAAAAGTCATGCCGGGGAACCTGGATAACATGGACATGGAGGTATCTACTACACCCTACGTGAGGTGAGAGTGGCGCAAGCAAAATAGTGACATGGGGCTTTGATCACATAACCCCTAATAATTCTTCCATCCCCGAATAGTATCATGGATCCGGACATGGCACGTCATGACACGGGATTCAAAAGCAGGGGCCCAGCCCACTCCCAAATCGATGTCTATATGAGTACAGAAATCACGGATATCACACACTAATATACCAATGAAATTCGGAAATAACATCTCATGACAGGATTCGACGTATACTAGTCCGTGAACCGTCATATCGAAAATCATGTAAGACACTACAATTGAATTGGATATATTAGATATCAAGACAATAAAAACTATCAGTGAATGTACTCGTCTGTGGTCCTGAGCTGATAAGGTGAACAGACGCTCAGAGTAATCACAGACCTAAAATGAGATACTATGAATCAAACAGGGTTTTATAATGAAAAGAAAACTAATTTAAGTCATGAATGCAAGTCTAAGTCAAACTTGGTCAATCTAGGTCAAACTGGGTCAAACTAGTCTAATGTTGACCAACTGTTGACTTTCAGTAAACTGGTCAACTCTAGTTTGGTTTCGGTCAAATCTAGCCACTTATAGGCTAAGATTCACTCTCGGTTGACTTTTGTTGACTTTTGGTCAAAATGGTCAACCGAAGTCAAAACTAGTCTAGGAGCATTATATTTGATCATTACCAACCAAGGGAACCAAATTCTAACCATATCTAAAACCCTAAACTCACATACCTTAGCTAATGGCAATTACCTACATTACACTTACCAAGGTAATCCCGATACCTTGACCAATACAAAGAAAACCCTGCTAATTCTCAAGATTCTTGCCTAGGCTCCCTAGGGTAGTTAGATACTATCCTATCTAAGGGTTTTCTACCAAGATACATAGGTTTCCTAGATATCTAACCTATCTCAGAACACATGTTGGTTTACCCTTATTACCTTAACATGATATTCTCTAACTTCTAGTTAACACCCACATACCACACTCACTCATTCCCTCACAACATTGACTCCCATAATGCCACACTCATAGGCTCACCTATAGGCTTACATATAGGCTAACACCTATAGGCTACTAGCTAACTTCTATAGGCTCACACACACACACACAAGCTCACATACACACACACACACACACATAGGCATATATTGGACTGTAACATGGCTGAAATGGGAGTCTACAAGGTTGGGTTTAGGGGCTAAAATAGACACTAGTTTAGGACTGAATTGTGGTGTTTTGATGGGGCAATTACATAGGCTAATACATGGGCTAATGGTGGACTGATTAAGGACAGGAATGGGACTGCTATATGGTAACATGTAGGACTGAAATGTGGTCAGCTAAGGGGACTGAATTGGACAGTTATAGAGGGTTGTATAGGTAAGTTTTGGGACGAGTTTGGGGACAGGAATTGGATAGGTAATGGACTGTTTTGTGACAGCCTATAGGACAGGTTTTAGACTGGTAAGGGTGCTGGTTTATGGGTGGTTTTTGACAGGTTTTTAGGCTGGGTTTAATGGCAGGTAATAGGCTGTGTTAAGGCCTGGATTGGGGTTGTTTACTGCTGGTTTTGGGACCTGTTTTAGGGGAACTGCTAATGGTGGTTAAGGACTGATTTGGGGGTGCCATTTGGGGCTAAACTCCCCCCTAAAATATACTGAACAACAGTGTATTACTGCTGCTGTTGCTGATGGAACAGTCCCCTGTGTGGGGACTGTCTTGTCCAGGAAAACCAGTCCCCTGTGTGGGGACTGTTCTCATTACACTGCACAGCAGTGTCCCTTCCTAAACTACTCTTTAACTCTCTCAAACCTCCTCTCAAATCCATCTAACTCTCCTCTCTAACTCTCTATAAAAACACACACTTACACACACACTAAAATCAATTCTACCACCACTCTCAATCTCTAATTCACTCCCTCTATCACTCTCTATTCCATAATCCCCTCCCTCTCTCAAAATCTTTACACACACATATTAATATATACACACAAACACCAATATATATATATATATATATATATATATATATATATATATATATATATATATATATATATATATATATTTTATATATATATATATATATATATATATATATATATATATATATATATATATATATATATATATATTTATATTTATATTTATATATATGAATGTATAGAAAGACACATATACACATAAATATATAACCATGAATATATATATATATATATATATATATATATATATATATATATATATATATATATATATATATATATATATATATAACATTAAGAGCAATATTCTAGGAATATAAAATCTGAAATTAAAATAGAAAATATTCATTAAATAAATCACAACCACATGAAGTGTCCAACATTGAGGGTTTCCCACATGGACACAAAGCACAACACAAAGGACACTCCTATGACCTACAAATGGACACAAAATGGACACAAATAGAGATACAACCATGGGAGTCATTCCTACGGGTTCAAAATATTCCTATATGCTTGTAGGGGTGGATTAGAGGAGAGATTATACCTTCCGGAAGAGAGATTCAAAGGAAAATCCTTCCGACACGACACTGACACGAAGTGGCCTCCAAATGGACACAAATGAGCTCCGAGTCCTCCCAAACTTGGCTAGCACCCTCTAACCATGGAGTAGAGGAGAAATGAAGAAGATTTGGAGGAAGAAATGATTGATTTGGAGATGAAATCAATGGGAAGCTTCTCTAAAATTTGGGGAAGAACAAGAGAGAAAATTTAGGGAAAAATGAAATGAATGGATAAGTCAATCCCTCCTCCTATGGCTGCCATGTGTGGGTGGTTTGTCCCTATTTGCTAATGACCAAAATGCCCCCACTAACTCATATGAATTAAATTAGGAAAAGGCTTTAGGTTGAGGCTAAATTAGTCTAGTTTAAAGCTCTAATTAAACTTAACCTAGCCATGAATAATTACTCTAACTCACTAACTAAAATAATGTCATGTGGGCCATGCCTAACTAATGAGTGGGTCCCACTAGAGTCAAAACTACTCCGGGTCCCCGTTACAAGTCGGATTGAGCTGAAATTCGAACCCGACTCAAATAAACCCAAAATAATATCATAAATAATAAAATAAATTTCAAAAGTATTCAAAAATACAAAATGACAAAAATACCCCTATTCCTGAAAACTGGGGGTGACAATACTTCCCATTTGGACAGCCCTCTATCCATGTTCAGTTCCCTTCTTAGGTTTGAGCAATCCTTAGTTACTTGATGATGTGTCAGTCCCTCCTATAGTTCACATACATTCACATAAATATCCAACTTCATATATTGTTCAGTCTTCATGTAGTAAATTTATTTCATTTTGTTCAGACACCTTTTTAGCTTCAATCCCCAATTGCATTGGCGTCATTCACTGTTAAATCTATATCCTTTGGCAGCCCATATACACATGATGTTTTGTGCCCGTGAATCATATTGTCCTATCCTCTACATCAATGTATGATCTGTCCTGTAGATAAGGATTGTCCATATCATCCTTTGTACAGACATTTCATTTGTGAAGGTCATGAAAATGCCCCTGTCACTACTTCATTAGTTGAGTCCAACCCCAATCATTAAGGTATCTGCTCCCTTTTGCCTACATGAGTACTTAGTATATATATACATATATAGGAAATTAATAAGTGTCTAGGTAATGCATGTATATGTTATGGTTATAATATAGGATGAGTGGTATGACCATGGGTCAGTTCATAACAACAGTATATTGGCATGTATATTAGATATGCATATATTGAGAATGTTCTAATGGATTGATAAGGATAGAGTAGAGTGCTATAACCTTCACTTTAGGGATAGAGTATATATATATATATATATATATATATATATATATATAAATATATATATATATATATATATATATATATATATATATATATATATATATATAATGTCAGACATACATATGTGTATATAGATTCATTATGTGGATATGAAAATGGGTAGTTGATCGTGAGTTTGAGTGGTATCCTAAGTTGTACTATAAGATAAGAAGAATCCTAGGATTAGAATATGATTTCGTACCACTTTAACCAAGACCACTAAATAGTCAATTAGCTAATACCCTAGATTAGACTAGATGAGACCAAGTTGACCAAATAGCCTTGTTGTTGACCTAGTTTGACTAGATGTTTGACTTAGTTTGACCCAGAGTTGACTTGAACTAGATTGACCTAGAAATCATGTAGTTGCATTATATACTTCATTTACCTTGTTTTAAACACATCATAAACTGTATTGCTTTATTTAGGACTTGTGACTCAGGTTCAGACATCTATTTTCATCAGTTGCACAGGGTATCAGGCGAGTACATTCTCTTATAGTTCTCTCATTTATTTGTCAATTATTGTACTTTAGTTCTAGTTAGTTGTATGTGAATCTCAGTTACAATACGTATAGATATTTCTGGATTCATGTATGCGACATACATTATTGTCTGGCCTCTATTATTGGAATCATTCTGGAATGATTTACTGGTATCATCATATTCTGGCTGGACTCATCTTGAATCATTGTGTCGGATTTCTGGATTCACTTGCTGAAAGGGGAAATACTTGAGTAAGACATGTTGACATACCCCAAATCTAGAATCTTCCAACTGGAATCTACTGGAATAATAGCCATCTCACACCCGTCCAGGTGTGTGATGTGCCGAATTACCTACAGCCATTTATATGTCAATCTCGGTATTTTAAAACACAATTTTAGAGTATAGGCTGGACTCACCCTGGAATTATTGATCACTATGACTGGAATCGTCCCGTACTGGATTCATCTTGTATTAGATTCGCCTTGTACTGGACTTATATTAGAGTTATACTTGTATACATTTACTGTCTGGACTTATACCATGTTACTCTAGTTCAGCTAGTTCTATTTTTACAGTCCTTATTGCCATGATTCTTCTCTTATTTAGTTACTTACTTTTCTTGTACTTTATCTGTCTCTCTATACCATCACCTGAATATAAACTGCCATGTTTATCAATACAACTGTCTATAACTGCTTTATAGTTCTCTGTCATTTACTTGGGTTTTCTAGATGAGATGTACTCGTTCCTATCCTGACTGGACCTGTTAAAAATTTACAGATGACTGCCCTGAGGATACTTGCCCTACTCATTATGGACCTGGAGACGGGATGGCTACCTTTGGCCCCGACACTCAGGAGTGATCGGGATTTAGATTAGTAGACTTGCATCTGTTTTTCATGTTAAACTCGTTGTAGTTGATTTGAGACTTGTGTAGTATTTGAGATTGTTGAGAGTTGTTATTATTTTAGTAGTTGTCTTTGTATTCCTTAGTTATTTCTTCTGTGTTATTTTATCGTGCTTAGACTGTGATTGAGTTACAATATCTTATACTCGTCTTCCGTTCGGAGTTGATCATGATGAGTACAATATATACTGTATGAGTTGATGGTTAGATATTGACCCAGAACAGCGTTCTACCACCGACACTGCGGCGTAGGCTGGACGTTGTTACGCACTCGTACCCTCACAGTGGGTGCGGGTCGTGACAGCATCAGTAGCATATCAGGGTGAAGGTACTGAGTTTGCAATGCGATCTCTCGACGATCGCTAGATCGTTTTGCGATCCATCAACTCTGGTATGTTCACGACATGACCCCCTTCACCTACTAATAATTAGTTTTAATTTAGTTGCAAACCTTCCCTTCACCCATTATAGTATATTTTAACCCTCCTTAAGTTTGAGAGTTATTTAGAATATATAAGCACCTGCTTCAGTATTAGTAATATATACATGGAATTATATATTTTTCTATTTACCTGGTTATATACTAAATACATATGTTAATAATCTTTGGTATAGCCCCCTCCTTCCACCCTATTTAGCATAATTGACTTTAATTAGTAAATACATATGTTAATAATATTTGGTATAGCCCCCTCATTCCTCCTTATTTAGCATAATGGACTTTGATTAGCAAATACATATGTTAATAATCTTTGGCATAGCCCCCTCATTCCTCCTTATTTATCATAATGGACTTTAATTAGCAAATACATATATTTATAATCTTTGGTATAGCCCCCTCCTTCCTTCTTATTTAGCATAATGGACCTTAATTAGTAAATACATATGTTAATATATAAGTATAGTTTTATGTAAGCATAAACCTATTCTAACATTCTTTTTACTGGCATATAAAAAAGGGATGATGACAGTGGGGCACTCTCTGCTTGTTCCTTTGCTTGTAAATCAATGTAGTAGGCCATTTAACATATACAACCATCTCGTAAGACACAACCATTTTAGTCATATCAACTTAAACATTTTGGAAATATAAGAAGTAGTATATAAATATAACGATGATATTAGAGTAGATAGTAGCATACTTAAGGTAGTATAGTATTTAAATGATGTGGTATTTAATTGACAGTAAGATAGCTTATAACCTTTAATGATATCTATTTTCCAATTGAAACTAGATTGCAAGATTAGATCAAATAAGTATAAATCTAAACCGTATACAAATTCCTAATAGTATTAGATAATAATCTTGTGCATATATTTGAATAGGCTTCTTGGAGTAAGACTCGAGTTGGGCACATACAATGTAGCACAACCTTGGACACCAGGCAAGTATACCTTGCCTCCCTCTATAGTTTATTTACATGCATATTATTATTATTATCTAGTTTTACTAGTCAATTATTCATATGTGATTTGTACATCGTGCATGCTAGTATGTACATACAGTCCTTGTTTATAGTAGCTTGTAGTTCGTATTGGATATACATATATAGTTCTTGTTCATAGTTAATTTTGTATTTCATATTGGATTGATTCTCTCGCGTATCTTGATTGAGCCGTATTCATGTCATCACTTGTACTTGGACTGAGTCGCATCGTGTCATAGGATGAATAAGTCATAACGGAACTGCTATACCTTGAAATTCTTGAAGCTAACATGCGAGTCCACACCAGGGGCGAAGGTTAGTAGTTAAGCTAACCTACGAGTTCACATTAGGGAAAAGGGTTAGTAGTTAAGCTAACCTGCGAGTCCACATTAGGGACGAGGGTTAGTAGTTAAGCTAACCTGCGAGTCCACATTAGGGACGAGGGTTAGTAGTTATCTGTCCACACCTGCGGGTCCATATTAGAGACGAGGGTGATTCTTGAAGCTAACCTGCGAGTCCACACCAGGGGCGAGGGTTAGTAGTTATTGGTCCACATCTGCGAGTCTACATTAGGGACGAGGGTGATGCTAGCCTGCGAGTCCACACTAGGGGCAAGGGTTAGTAGTTGAAGCTAATCAGAGAGTCCACACTCGGAACGAGGGTTAGTAGTTGTTCAAACATGCGAGTCCACACTAGGGGCGAGGGTTTGAGTATTCGATTGGTTATCCTTTGACATCGTGTTCTCTTGTTATCCTCCAGCAGTTCGCTTATGCATAGTGGTTCTTCCGGTTGTGTATAGTCGTATTTTCGTGCTGATTGGTCTTTTCCCGTTTATTTTTTGTATTTTCTTTATTACATGATAGACTGCTAGATAGGCATGTTTTTATGCATCTTGCTATGTCCCCTGAGGACCTGATGCTCTCTTCAAGTTAGTTATTGCGTGGAGTTAGTTAGCAGCTCTGGATGGCGAATGATTATGACACTTGTGGGGTCCGAATGTGATGATATTGATTGCAGGATTCAGGTATTGATACCATATTTATTATCCAGTTTATCCAGCTCATGTTTCCCTTTCATTATCATGATATATCATATTTATTGATTCAGTTTATAGACTCATGTTATTTCTTGGAGTCTAATCGGACATGTATGCTAGTGCGCTGCAGACCACGACCCATACTTATTTATTCTTGTTTATTATTCTTATGGTGGATTGAGATATAGTTTTGTCTTGCCATGATTAGTCCCATTGCCATAGCTGTGACAACGTTTACGTATTCGAGTCGGGCTGGAGTCTGCTTGATGCGTAGCTGGCTTGCTCACGAGCTCGCATCCGAAAAGCGGGTGCGGGTCGTGACAAAGGTACAAGATTTTGGAGACCAGATACTTTCAGAGCAAAGTGATTTTCCAGAGTGTTTCTTTTCAAATTTTTCTCAAGAATAGAGTGAAGCAAAGCAGGAATGCATTCGACTGTGCCAATTGTGTCGATACCTTTCTGGTGACTTAGTTCTTCCAGTTGCTTATCTCCAAGCAGTTTTCTTCATCATCATCGTCTGGTCCAAGGAACAAAGTGGTCGCTCTCAGATCAGACTTCCACAACAATACTTCCCAGAATTTACTTGTACTTTTGTACACTTTTTCTTGTTTTCTTTCAAAAGCCTTAAAGGGCATTTTGTTAATTGAAACAAAATGGCGACTCTACTGGGACGACTTTTTCCTCTGATGAGAAGGCAATTACTCAATATGATGATGTGTCGATTGGATCGACGAAGAAGACTCTGGTTGTTCAATTTGACCAAACTGCTTATGAAGAAATGCCCCGAACTGGGGGTAGTGCTCGCTGCTCCAATGTGTAAAAATTACGGAAGGTACGCAAAGTTTGGATTCCTAAGTCCAAAGCACCCTCTAATCTCTCCGTTGTTTCTAAAGGCAAGGAAATTCTTCCCACTCCTATTGTTGGGGCTTCCGTCTGTGACGAGGCAGTCCCTACTTCAGTGTTACGCCCTGTGCGTAAAATTCAGTCTCCCGTCTGTGACGTGGTAGAAAATTATGTCTTGTTACATACGCGTAAAGGCAAATCTCCCGTCTGTGACGTGGCAGATACTCCTATTTTGTGCTATACGTGTAAAGGCAAATCTCCTTTCGGTGACATGGTAGATAAAGTTCACAATGGTGCTTTTGCATCTAAAGTGAACTTGCCTACACGCGTACAGCGTAAAAATAAATCTCCGATGATAAACAATTCTTTTGATTTATCCAAGGAGACAAGAAATGTTGGCAAAACTTCTGTTTTATGCTAATAATCCTTTAGTGCTGCTTTACATAAAGTGCCTAATCTTCTGATTACACGCAATGCTGATGGTGTTCTTAGTGCACAAAAATCAACTCAAGATTTACGTACACAACTTCAGGCGCGTAAAAATGCACAATTTTGTTCTGCCAATGAAGCTAGTAACCTTCTGTTTACACAAGGGACTAAATATGTTTCTATCCCAAATGTAAAAAATAAAATATTACCTTACAATTCTTTTGATTTATGCGAGTTACTTGTTCAAAAGCGTAAAAACAGAAAATCTCCTGTGACACTCCCTCAAGAAAACCATCATTGTGAGTGTCACCAAATTATGATCAAATGTTGTTGTTCTGCTACTAAACGGTCAATTTTCGACCGATTAAGCTACAACGTACCTCAGCAACAAATTGATGACCATGAACATGAGTTGTCCTATGCATCGGTTAATATGGCATCTCATATCAATAGAGGACGACATTCAAGGCGCAATTCGTCCCAGACTCCAGGTCAACAACGGTTCAACCGAATCCTTGACACTTTTGAAGGAGTATATCAACATACTCGATCAAGAAGTCGACAATCTTTAAATATGCATTCTTCAGATTTAGAGGCTGGGGGTACCCAGTATTTGGGGTCAGGGACTGATAGCGTTGATTCATATCTTTACACCAATCCCTCTGTAAGTTCAAGAGAAGTTGAATCTTATGTTATCGGAGAAGAACAAGAGACGTCTACTACTCATACAGAACAGCGTCTTTCTGCGGTAGAACAATTGCTGAAGGATATGCTTGCCATGATGCAAAATATGCATCAAATAATAACAAATCAGCAAACAGTCCAACCAGCAGTGATAACAACGGTGCAGGTGACTGGGCAAACTCAAGATAGTCAAGGGATTGACATACCTTTGAATAATCTGAGTCAAGAGCCTGTTATAAACAAAAAATCCGCATCTCCTGACCCTCTTATTCTAAAAGATGTATCACCTCCGGTGGGGGTTACGATACATACAACCACTATTCAATCAAACATACTCCCTCAAACTAATGAACTATTCATGCAGTTCGGGAGTTAAGAGCACAATTTGAAGTTCTTAAGCACAAAGATCAGCTCCAGAAGTTGGGGATCAAGCAACCTTATCCTCCCCACTGGAATGATGTACCCTTTCCTCCCAAATTCAAGCCACAATCTATGGTATTATTTGATGAAAAGGAAATAAAGTTCCCCAGCAGAGTCGCCATTTTATTTTACTTAACAAAATGCCCTTTAAGGCTTTTGAAAGAAAACGAGAAAAAGTGTACAAAAGTACAAGTAAATTCTGGGAAGTATTGTTGTGGAAGTCTGATCTGAGAGCGATCACTTTGTTCCTTGGACCACACGATGATGATGAATAAAACTGCTTGGAGATGAACAACTGGAAGAACTAAGTCACCAGAAATTATCGACACAATTGGCTCTGATGGCACAGTCGAATGCTTTCCTGCTTTGCTTCACTCTGTTCTTGAGAAAAAGTTAAAAAGAAAAACTCTGGAAAATCACGTTGCTCTGAAAGTATCTGGGCTCCAAAATCTTGTTCCTTTCTCTTAAAAAGAAGTCTTTATATAGACTTGTCTTCTGTGCGTAAAAAGCATCAATATTGGGTCTCTGCGTAGGCTATTAGGATAACTGTCACCCACATACAAAAATTGTCTTCTATGCTTGTTGATACGTATCCCATAATCCAATAAAATAAGGGGAGCATGTACACACGTTCTAGAGAAGACCACGTTCCCACATGATCAAGACAAACTGTATGTAAAAGTCGTTGTTTAAACATATCCGAGCGTAAAATAGCTCAAAGTAAGCTTCCTGCATAAAGTAGCTAAAAATGGCCTTGAGCGTAAAGGCTCAAATAAACTCTACGTGCGCAAAAAGAGTAGCTGAGATAGCCTTGAGCGTAAAAGCTCAAATAACTCTTATGCGTAAAGAGGAAGTTGTTCCTCAAGCATAAAGAAGCTCTTTGGCACGCTAAACAACAATCTCCTTGGCTTCTGTGAAATTACTTTGTCAAAAAATCAATCTATCAGAACAAAATCTTCGTGCATTTAATGCATTATAGACAGCTTATTCGCGTAGAAAGTTAAACTATTCTCCGCGTAAAGTCTAAATATAAGGCCTACGTAGAGCTTTGTGTTTGATTCAATTTGACCTTTGCGTAAAGTCTAATCTGGAATTGTCTTTGCTTTAATATCTTAACTTCCATGACTTGGTCTTCGAAATTTATTTACGCTTCTATAGTTACCTTCTCGGATGTTGCCATTAGGTAGACATTAGCGGTGCCTTGAGAAGAGTCATCTTCTTCCTTAGAATCACTTGTTTCACTTTCGTGCCAAATACTAGTGTTGGCGTACTTTCTTGAAGAAGGCTTCTTGTAGGGCTTCTCATATCTGTTACCTTTCTTTGCGAAGGGATTGTCCTTTCTAACGTGTCCAGTCTTTTTGCAGCCGTAGCATGTTGGTTCTTCCTCGTCATCTTCTTGTTGTTCCTTCTTTCTTCGATTGAAATAAAGGAACTTCTTGAAGTTGCGAACTAGAAGAGCTTGATCATCACCTTCAGAATTTTTGTCGTCAGTCCCTTCAGGATCAGCCCTTCGACGATGAGCTTTTAGGGCAATCTCTTTTACCTTTGGAGCAGGTTCGTCGAAGTCTTTGAGGTCGAGCTCGTGGGTCATCAGCTTTCCTATCAAAGTTTTCATAGACATTTTGGTGAGATCATTGCCTTCTATAATAGCTGTTACCTTAGGGTTCCAGATCTTCAGTAGCCCTCTAAGTAACTTGCGGATCTTCTCATGATTGGAGTATTGTTTGCCAAGAGATGATAGAGGATTGATGACGTCAAGGAACCTTATGAACATTTGGGTGATTGTCTCATTCGTCTTCATCTTGAACGCCTCGTATTCTTGAGTAAGACGACTAATCTTAGATTCCTTGACTTGAGTGGTTCCTTCATGCGTCACTTCCAGAAGCTTCCATACTTCATACGAGGTGGTGCATGTCGAGACCCTGTTAAATTTATTATTGTCTGTTGCACAAAAAAGAGCATTAATAGCTCTAGCATCTAGACTCGCCTGTTTCTTTTTCTCGTCAGAATATTTGTCGTTGGGTTTCTCGATGAGATCTTCCACGACAACTATTCTGGCGGGCTTTTTGTAACCATCGGTGACAATGGTCCATAGGTCGAAGTCTAGAGACTTGAGATAGAAACTCATCATAGTTTTCTAATAGATGTAGTTGGTTCCATCAAATAGGGGTTGCCTATGAGTGGATTGTCCTTTACCATGGTTAGAAAATATAAGTTGTGTGGTTGCCATGGGTCAGCTCTAGGATGTTAGTCCTTGTAAAGAGAACCGAGCTCTAATACCAATTGAAATACAAGTAGGCAACTCTACAGGGGGTGAATAGAGTTTATAACAATAATAGCCAAATAAAAATTAAACTCTTTTCACCAACAGTAAATAATCAGAGTAGTAAATGCGGAAATAGAAAGATCAAGAGAGCATACGCAAACATAGTCATTTTTAACCTGGTTTTCCTCGTGGAGGACTAGTCCAAGCCTGAGAACTCTAGCTCAGGATTAAATCCACTATTTGTGAAATAGTAGTTACACCCCGTGCCTTTTCTTCAGAAGTGCACGTCAACTTCTTAGAAAGATCGTTGTGGCGATGCTTGGAATTTTCCAAGCGACTTTTTTGACTCTTGCACAAACTCCTAACTGAATAGCACTGAGCACTTTGAGGCTTAGGAAGCTTGTGGCTAGTAGATGAGAAGGTTAAGGCTTGTATGAGGCTTATAGAGAAGAGAAGATAATTGGATGATTGAAAATGAGATAATTCAAGGCCTATTTATACTAGTTGGGATAGGCAGAATTCGGCCATAATTCTGTGTCAAGAATTCAAATTTTTGGCCGTTGGACAACTAGCATACATCAAACCCTAAAAATTAGGGTCCTGTAATTTAGGGGACAGAGTTCGGCCCGAACTCTGTCTCCATAGGACAAAATGTTCAAATGGGCTTTTGTGGGATAGTTTGGCTTGTGGATCTTTTCGTTTTGTTTGGGGATAATGTTTAAGCCCAGAATACTCAGTGCTATTCAGTTTACATTTAGCTAGACTCAATAAATGTAAAATAATATAGACTCAAAAATGGAGTACGCTGTAGAAGAGAGACGACGTCCATTTTGCACTGAGTTATGTCTTGATGTGTCATATTGAATTATGACAAGTATCATATTGTCAATTTGTCAATATTTGGTTGACTGTGATTTGGTTCAATATGCTGATCTGTACAAGTCATTCCCCTGGGATGATGAGGGCAATGATGTCGATGACGAGGCAGAGACGACCTCAGAAAGCACAACAGTTACTGAAGAACCACTAAAGGTTCGACTGAAGGAAAAACTCTCCAAGGTATCAGCGCCCCTCGTCGTCATGCTTAGAGGCAAAGCGCCATCTTCACCCTTGGTGACGTCAGATGACGGCCAGGAGCCTATACGAATAAGGCTGCCCCGAAGGTCCCTAAAGCTAACCATGAAGGCTCAGAAACCTCCGACCGTAGCCCCCTTGGTAGTTAAGCTAAAAGGAAAGTGTCCTCCCCCTCCTCCCTCGACAGCCCTAGTCCTCACTGATGAGGAGCTAGGAGACTATATCTAGGCCGATACTGAAGCACACTCTTTAGATGATGTAATCCCTCGGAATAAAATTTCTTATTTTATTAATAGAAAGTTGTCTTCGAATTACTCTCGTGCATGTTGGAACACTAGATATATCTTAGATAACTCTCTATGTATGCTACAAACACAAGTGACAACTGCCAACCTTGCGAGCTGAGTTGTCCCTTTTTAGGGCTCTTACATCCTAGTTCCAGCAAGGAAGAAGGAGGAGGTACCCATCATCTTTGGTCGATTGGAGCATCTTCAGCGACTAACTCCAAGAGAAACAGAACCCGAGAACGGTAAGATACAACTCTACAGTTATGCTACTCAAGCCAAACACCTTATCCAGAAGATGGGTTACGACTTAAATAGTAACAAAGGACTCAACTATGGTAAAGGTCGACGTCTTCCCTTATGGATTCGAGCTTGAAAGGGAAAGGCTCAAAACTATTACCAGCGTACCCACCGGGGGCTGGGTTATGTCACACCCACTTCAACTTTAGAAGACTCAGAGATGAAAGTCATGATGCATTCACACTCTTCTAACTCTTCAACCTGGGACTCTGATACCAGTACTGGTCATGTCTTCAAAAAGATGTTGTTCGCTAACATGGTCTCCACAAATCCTTCGGTCGAGGATGGAGACCAGATGTTTGAATACTTTAAAGATGAACCTTAGGCGCAACGTCTAGGATCTCAATGGGAATGGCATTTCGAGTAACGTGAACCTACCACAGAAGATGAAGTCATCCAGATCGAGTTGGGAAATAAGGCCTCTTCTAAGCCCATCTTTATCAGCAAAAGCCTGACAAAAGAGGACAAAGAATCTCTGATATAGCTTATCCGAGAATACATCGACATCTTTGCTTGGAGCTACAAGGATATGCCGACTTTATACCCACAAGTCGCCATGCATCGCCTCAACATCTCGCCCGATGCTAAGCCTATCAAACAGCAACATCATCGATTTCGCCCCAATATTATGGATGCTATCGATGAAGAAGTCGACAAACTCATTGAAAGCGGATGCATTCGGGAAGAGCAATATCTAGATTGGGTGACAAACGTTGTCCCAGTCACTAAGAAGAATGGGAGGATACAAATCTGTATAGATTTCAGGGATCTCAACTCACCCTGTCCTAAGGACGAGTTTTCCCTCCCGATCACCGACGTGATGATTGACAACACTTGTGGCTTTGAGCACATATCCTTTATAGATGGTTTCTCAGGCTACAACCAATTTAAGATGTTCCCCGAAGACGAGAAGCATACAACATTACGAACTCCAAAATGGGTATACTGTCACACAGTAATGCCCTTTGGATTAAAGAATACGGGAGCAACATACCAGCGAGCTATGAGCACTATATTCCACAAGCATCTTCGAAAAATGATGGAGTGTTACGTTCATGACATTGCCGTTAAGAGAAAGGACAAGTCCAACCACTTAGACGATCTATGAACAATGTTCGATTTAATACGAACACATTAACTAAAGATGAACCCAACTAAGTCCTTCCTAGGCATTTCCAGTGGAAAGTTTTTAGGCTTTATCATCACATCAAAGGGGATTCACATTGATCCGAAGAAGACTAAGGTAATTCTAGACATGGCTCCTCCAAGGAATCTTCGAGAGCTTCGAGGACTGCAAGGACGCCTGGCATACATCAGATGGTTTATAACTAACCTTTCTAGAAAATGTTAACCCTTCACCAAGTTAATGAAGAAAGGAGTCTCCTTTGTATGGATCAAAGAATGCTGACGTGCGTTCGACGACAAAAAAAATACCTCACCAGTCCTCCCGTACTGGTAACATCGGTTGTGGGAAAGCCTTTTCTGTTATACGTCCGAGCTATGGACCATTCTCTTGGTGCATTGTTAGTCCAGAAGAGCAGTGAAGGCCACGAAGTAGAACCATGATTGGAGCCGAGCATAGGTATAATCCTGTTGAGAAAGAATGCCTCGTCCTTCTCTTTACTATCCAGAAGATGCGACACTATAGGATCGGACAGACGATCCACGTCGTGTCCAGAATCAATTCCCTCAGATTCATCATGACCAAGCCAGGGGCATTAAACTCACGATTAGCCACATGGGCAATCCTTTTGACTCCCTATGATATGGTGTTTGTCCCGCAGAAGGCAGTCAAAGGCCAAGTGCTGGCAGATTTCCTGGCAGTACACCCTGTGCCAGAGACGTCAAAACTCTACGACGATATCCCAGATGAAGTTCTAGAGTCCAATGCAGTCTTAGACAACTCGGTTTGGCGCATGTTCTTCGATGGTGCTTCAAGAACAGGACCAAAGGGCGATATCATCGTAGGAGTTGGGATCGTCCTCATCACCCCCGATGGCCTAGTCATAAATCATGCGTATTCTCTCATGGAGTAATGCACCAACAATGTTAGAGAGTATAACGCTCTCATCATTGGGCTCCAACTCGCAAAACAGCTGGGGTTTCACCACATCGAGGCCTATGGAGACTTAAAATTAATCATCAGCCAGGTTTGAGGGCATTATGAGGTTCGACATGAAGACCTGATCCCCTACCACCAGGCATCGATTGACTTCATCTCCACATTCACAGGGTTCTTTATAGAACATGTGTCGCGCCTAGAAAGCTTAGAGGCCGACGCACTAGCCGGCCTTACCGCTTCTCTGGCTGCCCTCGTTGGATCCTAATATGCCAATAAAGTGATAGGACAAGAGCTAGTTTGTCTGACGAATGCTCTACGTACATGTTAAAGCTACTAAGTACAAGTAGATACTGACGGGGACATTCGAGACTGGCGATTCTAATTTATAGACTACGCGGTCTACGGAATCCTTTCTGAAGACACAATGGAAGCAACCTCCGTCAAGAGATGCTCACTCCGATTCTTCTATGACACGGCCACCAAAATGTTGTACCGTCATTCATACGACAGACTCCTTCTGCGTTGTTTGTCCTAGACAAAAGCACAAAAGGCACTCCGAGAGGCGCATGATGAAAGCTTCGGAGCCCATCAGCCCGGCCTTAAGTTAAAAGACCGGTTGCGCCGTATGGGCTATTATTAGCCCACCATGATGGCAGACGTCGTAGATTACACAAAGAAGTGTCGGGCATGTCAGTTTCACGTTGACTTCATCCACCGACCTTCGGAATATCTATACCCCACGGTGGTCGCTTGGCCATGTAAGGCATGGGGAATGGACATCGTCGGGATGATCAGCCCGCCCTCCTCCAAAGGACACCGGGTTACCCTCTCCATCATTGACTATTTCTCCAAATGGATGGAAGCGGTACCACTGGTAGAAGTAAAAACCTCCAACTTGATCAGCTTTATCAAGCACCACGTCATTTACCGCTTCGAAGTTTCTAGAAGGTTGTCCATGACAATGGCCCCTAATTCGTGAGCCACGTATCCCATCAATTCTACGACAAAAATTGGATACAGAATGTGGCTTCAACGGCTTATAATCCTATGACTAATGGACTAGTCGAGGCATTCAACAAAACCATCATCAAACTGCTCAAGAAAGTCGTCTCTTCTAACAAGCGCGATTGGAATGAGAGGTTGGACGAGTGTCTATGGGCTTACCGTACGACCGTTCGGATACCCACAGGCAGCATACCATTCTTTCTTGTTTATGGGAGAGAAGCAGTGCTCGTCCTGGAGATCCAAATCCTGTCCTTACGGGTAGCTATCACTAACCAGCTGACTGACGAAGACAATCAGCACCGACGACTACAAGAGTTAGAGGTATTGGACAAAAAATGCCTACTAGCATAACAAAGGATCGAGCTTTACTAAGCTCGTATTTTCGGGACCTTTAACAAAAAGGTCGGGGAAAGAACGTTCAAAGTGAACGACCTCGTCTTAGCAGTTCGAAGACCGATGGTAATGACTTACAAAGCAGTAGGGAAGTTCGAACCCAAGTGGGAGGGACCGTTCGTCATAGAGACGGTATATTCCAACGGCACTTACCGACTGGCCAAATCTAATGGTGACTTACTCATGATGCCAATCAATGGCAAGTTCTTGAAGAAATACTATGTATGAAGACAAGCAATACCAGCAAAAGCCCTCACGCTCTAGTGGGTGCTCATAGAGCCGTGCCACATCGACAAAAGAAGACAAGATGCTTTGTTCACCCTCAAAATGACGTGGGTTCAGAAAAGGTCATAATAAACGTTCACGAAAAATGATGAGTCATGATCAAAACTTAAGGAAGCGACGACTTGAGGTATTTAATGCTAAAGCCCAAGCATGACGTCAGCCTGGAAGCAGACGTGTTACGACCCACACCCGCTTTTCGGACGCGAGCTCGTGAACAAGCCAGCTACGTATCGAGCGGACTCCAGCTGGACTCAGATACGTAAACGCTGTCAAGGCTATGGTATACTGCCAAATCATGGCAAAGGTAAATCTATGTCTCAATCCACAATAAGAAGAATAAATATGAATGAACAAGTATGGGTCGTGGTCTGCAGCCCACTAGCATATATGTCCAATTAGACTCCAAGAATAATATGAGTCTATAGAGCTAAGCTGATAAGCAGGATATATCATAAAAGCATGATGATGATAGTAAATCAATAAGACTAACAAAATACTTGAATTATGCAGATGAAGTCAACTACCGCATGCTCAGCTAACTAACTCCGTGCAATCAGCTACTTGAAGAGATCATCAGGTCCTCATAGGACTAGCAAGATACATAAAACATGCCTACTAATATGACAGTAAATACCATGTAAGAAGGATAAGAACACTGCAAGAAGAATATCTAAGGACGACGAGTCGTGTGGAAATCTAATACTAGACTTGGCTATCGATCAATCGATTAACCCATATAGCTTGTAGTACAATGCAAGATACTCCCAATCTATAGTAGATTTTGACTGTAATACAATGCAAGATACTTCCATTCAAGATTAGTCAAATCAAGAATAGATACAGAAATTGACAACTCAACCGCAAGGCAAGGTAACATGATAAGACCAATAATCTAGCAATGTCAAATACCATATACGTGTACGTAATCTAGAACAAGTAGGGCAATCAAGGACGAATCAATCACAATATGGAATAATGTGACAATATGAAAATGAATACAATAAAGAGAGAGAAAACCATGTAAATACTGTATATGTTCGGTAAGGTATACTTGCCTGGGGGTTGCACGGAGAACCAACAATGTATCGCCAATCAACAAGTCAGGAAGTCCAAGTCATCACAACTGTCTCCGAAAGCTGAAATAAATATTACTAATGTTCTCAGAATAGTCAAATTAGCTAGGATTGCATGTCCTTAAGTCCAATTCTGGACATAGGGGCAAAACGGTAATTTTGGACAAAAATAATGTTCGCCGTTGGACCCGCTTTGTACCGAAAAGCGTGCCAGAGTCAATAGTCTCTAAAGTCATCAAACTATATGTCTACAGGTCCAGTTTTCCAATACGAACCCAATCGTATGTCCAAAGTTGGATTCCGACCAGCAGTGCACCAAGTCGCCCGTTAAGTCGGACCGTGGGGCCCGCAAAACGGCGGTCTGATTCAACTATCTCAGAATCGGACCAAACTTGGCATACAGGAACAAAAAATGATACGATCCTGTTGGCGCAAGTTTCGTCTCGATCTAACGAGCGTGCACAAAGTAATTAAAGTTTGTGCAAAGTGGTCGATACGGTGAATTTTGACGGATATACATCAAATTCGTCGCGCACACACGACCAATTTGAATTCCGTCAGAGCCCACACGTCCACAAACTCGATACGCACCTTTTGATGCTTTCGGTTCATAACCACGTTGCCCGAATTGGCGGGACACACGTCGTGTGGATGAGTTTATAAAGTTTTCGAAAACAGTTTTAATAAGTTTTTCTTGATTTTCCAATCGGTATTTCTTGATGTATAATAGATGAATTTAAAATCCGTAAACAGCATTTTGAAGCTCTATGGGTTGACTAAAAACCTATTCAATTAGATTTTGTGTTTCCTAACAGGATCAACCACTTTTGGCCTCCAAAAATGGGTGTCTGGATTCGAAACTCTGTCCTGGTTTAGACAGTTTTCACTCAACTTCGCGTCGATCTTCTCGGCAGGTTCATCGGCTTGGTCCTAAACTATTTATTGGTATGTCATGGTGGCTAGATAGGCTTCTAAACGAATCAGGGGTATCCGAATTTTGTCGAGTATGTAGGAAGAAATTCGATTGATAAATTGCCTACCTCAAAATCGAACAGAACCTGCTGTCCTGCTGCTGTGCGCGTCTGCCCGCGCGGTTGCCGGCCGCTGGTGGCTCAGGGCGGCGTCCAAAGGTGCGACGAAGGTCGCAGCATCGTCGGGGTTCGCGAGGTTGGCACTGGGAATCGAAGATTAGGGTTTCTGTTGTGGTTCCTGTGTTCGTTTATAAGCAGGTCGGCTTTGGTTGCTTCGCTGGTTGGGGAAGCAGCTAGCTCGGTATGGGCTATGGGAATTTGCTAGACCTGGGGAGGAAAGGTCGGGGCTGACCTGGCCTATACTGGCTTTGGCTGGGTGCTTTAGTTGGGCTCAGCTTGGTTGGCTGGGCCCGGCTTGGTTTGGTTGGGCTGGAATTTGAGTTTTAAAGAATTAGTTTATTTTTTATTTACCACCAATATTTATATATATATATATATATATATATATATATTATATATATATATATATATATATATATATATATATATATATATATATATATATATATAATATTTATATATAAATACATAAATACACATAAATACTTTATACTTATATATACCCACATATACATATGTATAATATATTTATATATAAATACACCTATACACCTGTATATATATATATATATATATATATATATATATATATATATATTATATATATATATATATATATATATATACATACATATATATATACATACATATATGTACACACATATATATATATAGTATATACATACATATATGTACACACATATATATATATATACATACATATATGTATATATATATATGTATGTATATATATATGTATGTATATATACATACATATATATATATATATATATATATATATATATATATATATATATATATATATATATATACATACATATATATATATATAAAAATATATATATATATATATATATTTTTATATATATATATATATGTATGTATATATATATCTATATATATATATTATATATATATATATATATATATATATACATACATATATGTACACACATATATATATAAATATTATATATATAATTATATATACTATATGTACACACAATGTCATATATACATATATGTACATACACATATATAATATATTTATATATACCTACAAATATATATATATATATATATATATATATATATATATATATATATATATATATATATATATATATATATATATATATATATATATATATATATATATGTATATATATGTATATTTATATATACATATATGTACACACATATATATATATATAAATATTATATATATATAATTATATATACATATATGTACACACAATGTCATATATACATATATGTACATACACATATATAATATATTTATATATACCTACAAACATATATATATGGAATAAAATCCTAGCAATCTAGAAATACATCACAAAAGAACATTTATCCTGTTATAAAATAATTAACAATTTAATATCAATAACACGTATTATATATGTACATATATATAATCAATATGTCGCAACATATTTACTAGCCCACTAAATAAAATACGAAATATTTACTTGTATAATAAATGCACACCTACATGGACGTTTTTGGTCACGCTATATGTCTACATGGTCTGGGTTTGGTTCGGGTCAAGTCAGGACTATTTTGGTACAACTGGGTCTTCCGCAAGTCATTAATTTAATTAATAAATAATTACACATCTAGAAAGGTTTAGTCGCAACTTGGCCTGGTTTTCCTAGTTAGGACTCACTTATGGCTCGGCCTTCCCTACCAGGGCTAATACACTAGTCAAAGCACGCCCCTGCACTATTCGCGCCATGATTCCTAGTCGCAATGTACTCCAAGTTTAATTTAAAAATCATCTACCGTAATAATTAACTAAATAATTATTTATAAAAAATCTAAAAATCACCATTTAAACCAAATAAATAATAATAAAATATTTTTTAAAAAAAATTTCGGGAAGGGAGGCTACAAATATACCCACATTAAAAATAATTTCGTCCTCGAAATTCTATTTAATAACTATTCCTTAAAATCAAAGTCTACTATTACCGTAATCTCCTCAAATTTAATTTCTCCAGAAATATTTTATGGCCTTCCCTAGTAATTTGGTATTTACGAAATCTCGAGAACTTCTACCCACCTTAGGTCATACTACTCCTCAAAATTACGGTCACTAAAACCTTATAATCTTCTAACCAGTTGCTAACAATTCTACCAACAATATCTAGGGTGTACGGCATATATAATCCTCCTACCTATAAAAAATCAAATATTCGATAGTCAAGCAATATTATATTATAATTTAAGAATTTATGATGAATTCTAGACAGCACGATCATTCGTCACCCTGAAATAGGAAGGGACGAGAATCAATAGTACAGAAAGTAAGAAAGTATAATCGAGAGCAAATATGGAGTTCTCAAGGACGTAAAGAATTTCTAGGAGAATTTTCAAAGCAGTGTAGATTGAGATTTCTAAGGATTTAGTCAAATTTGCAGGCTCGTACCGGTACAGTAACGTAACCGATACGATATGCTCTGACCTGCATGGGCCACCACAAAAACTTGTCACGACCCGCACCCGCTTTTCGGAGGCGAGCTCGTGAGCAAGCCAGCTACGTATCGAGCGGACTCCAGCCCGACTCGGATACGTAAACGCTGTCAAGGCTATGGTATACTGCAAAATCATGGCAAAGGTAAATCTATATCTCAATCCATAATAAGAAGAATAAATATGAATAAACAAGTATGGGTCGCGGTCTGCAGCCCACTAGCATATATGTCCGATTAGACTCCAAGAATAATATGAGTCTATAAAGCTAAGCTGATAAGCAGGATATATCATAAAAGCACGATGATGATAGTAAATCAATAACACTAACAAAATACCTGAATCATGCAGATAAGTCTAACTAACTCCGTGCAATCAGCTACCTGAAGAGATCATCAGGTCCTCAGAGGACTAGCAAGATACATAAAACATGCCTACTAATATGACAGTAAATACCATGTAAGAAGGATAAGAACACTGCAAGGAGAACATCTAAGGACGACAAGTCGTGTGGAAATGTAATACTAGACTTGGCTATCAATTAATCGATTAACCCCTATAGCTTGTAGTACAATACAAGATACTCCCAATCTATAGTAGATTTTGACTGTAATACAATACAGGATACTCCCTGTCACGACCCGCACCCTAGAGTTATGGCGCGAGACGTGGGTACGTCCAGCCTACGTCGCAGTATCGGTGGTAGAACGCTGTCCTAGGTCACAACATCTAACAATATAATGCTAAGCAGTTTATACTCCCCGAATGGGGGTGACATAGCAGAATGTAAACTCAATCACATCTAGGGTAGAGTATAATGGAAGATAGATAAAACATAAAATCCACAAAAAGATACATCAGATAGAAGTCTAAGTGTCTAAGATACACAACCCAGAAACGTCTCAAATCTTGATACAGTAATCCATAAAATAAATACAACTCAAGACAACTGAAAAATGAAATGAGAAACTCTAGCTACCTACTCCGACCTCTACTATGTCTCCTCTAGGCTAGCAAGTAACCTCCAAGCTATCTGTAAAATTTCAACAGGTCCAGTCAGGACGAGAACGAGCACATATCTCTAAAATAGTTCATAGCAGGTTAGGAGTATAAATCATGCAATAGAGTAAAATACAGGAAGTGCTGAATAGGAAGTACGAGTAAACATGAGATATTTTGTAACTGAAAGTAAATACATGATAGTAGAGACTGTAAGTGGCTACGTGATTTAGAGCACAATGGTTATGTAAACAGCTTGGGGGCACATGAATACAAATAAGGAGGCACATGAATACAGCTACTGGAGATAGTGATCACATAACCAATTCTACTCACCCCGCCCCAATCAATACACAAGGATCCGTTCAAGTTATGTCATAAGCACATGAATACAGCTAAGATACGTGAACTCATAAAATGAGTAGTACATGAAGCACATGATAAGCACATGAAGCACATGAGAACATGTAAAACATGAACTAGTATGAGTACAAGGAGTACCTGATGCACATGATAAAGTACATGAACATGAAATACCCGATGCACCCGTAGAGGGATAACATCTCAGGAAGGGATCCATATAGTATTAATCCGTGAAGATACGTATCAGCATCAAGTAGAGTAATCTAGAGCAAGAATATAATCCAGACAGGTATGAAAAGATCAGAGAATGTACTCGCCTCGAATGGTTGGAGTCGACGTGCACGACACAAACGTGTCGACACAAGGTAGGTACACTGCTATGCTCTACAGAGGGTCCCAGACGACGACATGGACAGTCCCAATGAGTCCAGAGTAGTCCAAATAGCCTAGTTTGGTATATAAAAGTCTAAAATCAGGGTTTGGTACACTAATCAAATCAAGAATAGAAAATGACTATCCTAATCACGATTTACGATTTCAGAAAAATATAATAAATAAATATAATAAATATTTGAAAATCCTTATAATGTTAAAAACTATATCTGTATTAATCAACATATTTTAGACAATATTTCAAAATCCAGAAAATCATTTCTGTACTAATATTTCTATTTTGTCAATTATGAATTTGGTCAAAAACTTAATAAACAACACTTGGAAAGAATGTTTTAATATAGTTAAACCTTTAGGCTAAAACCATTTATTAATTCTCTACATGTAAATCAATAAATTAATTGATAACATTAATAATATTAGTAACAAGGTACAAATAATACCTTTAATAATAATAATGAGAAATAACTATAGATACCCAATTAATTCCACCATTATTACAATATACATATAAACTAACATACATTTATTATATAACTAATATACAATAATACTTAAACTAATATACATATATAAAAACAAATATACATTAATTTATAACTAGTATACATTATTTATAAACTAATATATATTATACTATTATATATCAACTATTATACTAATATATATAAACTAATATATATAATATATATAATACGTATTTATAACAGAGAGGGGGGGGGGCGCTCTGTCTCCCCCAAACTCAACAGAAGGAAGAAAGGGGGGGGTTTCGAATCGGAGGCTCACGTGGAGGTCGGTGGAGGGTCGCGCCAACGGAGCGGCCGACGGAGGACTCCGGACGGAAGTCGACAGCTCCGGTCAGGGCTCGAGCGCGGTTGCGCCAGTTGGCGGAGGAGCCGGACTCGAACGGCTAGGTGCGGCGGACGGAGAGCTCGTGCGGCGGCGCGAGCTCGGCCAGGGCGGAGTTACGGCACGGATCTGGAGGTCGGCTCCGGCGGAGATCTGCTGCCGGCGCGGATGGAGACTCGCGCAGCGATGCGAGCGGAGGTGGACCATCGGCGCGGTCAGGCGAGGTAAGTCTCCTCCCCCCTTCCCTGTCTTTGATGGTGGCGATGGTCTATTTCTGTGGTGGCTGTGGTGGTTTGGTTTGTGATGGTGGTGGCGGAGGTTTCTCGGTGGTGACGACAGGAGGGGGACACCCGCGGTGGTACGGTGGTGGCGAAGGATTGTGATGGTGGTAACGGGGTGGTGGATCTGGTGGCTGGTTGTGGATCTGATAGGGGCGGTGGCGGTGAGGATGGGTTTGATGGCAGGGACTCCGGCCACAGAGTGGCGGTGGCGGTTCTGGTGGCCGGTGATGACGGCGGTGGCGGGGGACGTCGGCCAGATGGTGGCTCGACGGAGCCGTGGATCTCCGGCGATGGCCGGAGACGCGGGGGTGGCCGGGATTGTTGGCAGGGGTGGCGGCTGGATTGGGACCTGGAAGGAAATGGGAGTGGCTGCTAGAAATGCCTAGGGATGTGTGTAAAAAAATTAGGGTTTGGGAAATGTGATATTTATAAGAAATATGGGAAAAAACCCTAACAAATGTACAATGTAATAGAAATTAGGAATAATTAGTGGAAACTAACATACTAACTGCTAACCACTAACATTTTACTATCTGCCAATTAATTAGTACTAAAATAAATATTAGTTAAAATTAGTAATTAAATTACTAGTTAATACCAATTTGATAAATAGCTAATTACAATTTAGCCGAGATTTTTAAAGACATAAATAATAATAATTTATTCACTAACTATTTAAATATATATAACAATCATTTAGTTACTAAATAATATATTTCAAATTTTGAAATTCAATAACCGTTTTCGATATAGAACAATAATTAAACTTATTGATCCAAGAAAACGACATGAAAATTTCAATAGGACAAAATCGCTTAAAAAAATAGTAAACCAAGGCCAACAAGGACCGATAGCAATCACGGTCAATTTGTTTTCCCAAAAATTAAAAATTGTACGCTCTTCGAGATTTAGAAAATTCGAAGTTTTGAAAAAAAAATAAATAAAATAAAAATACAAATTTTCGAAAATATCCAAGAATTCAATTAACGGAGGTTACAAATCTACCCTCCTTAAAGAAATTTCGTCATCGAAATTAAAGCTTGGCCAGGGAGTTAAAACATGATAGAAATTTTAGACTGTATGGCAGGCACGATCAAAGAACGACGAGTTGGCACGATCACGATAACCAACTCAAAATTGTTTAGGCACGACTATTGATTTGGCACGATAGAATTATGGTATGGTCGAATCAACTAGGCACGATTTTAGAACGAAGATTAAGTATCTTTGGCACGACTCGAGTCGCGACTAAAATAGCAAATGGTTGTTTTGGTTATGATATGGTAGTGTCAAATCTGAGTATAGTACGTCCAACCGAATCTAGGCTTGATAAGGTCGGAGTTAGAGTCACACAAGCACGATCAAAATCAAGACCTGGTATGACCAAAGATAAAATTTTGGCACAATCAAGATACAAAATTAAAGCTTATAGGCACGATCAAAATCTAATGGACAAGATTAATTAAGTCATGAATCAGGGCTCGGTCGTGATTAGAAATTTGAAAATGATTTAAGTCACCTTGGCACGATAAAGGATAAGTTACCCAAAATAAAATCTAGGTATGATTCAGGAATGAACTCATAGCACGAGCAGTTAGAGAATTAAAATCTAGGCATTAACAGAGAATTTGTTCAGACATGATCAAAATCAAGTTCGAACACGACTAAGTTCACATATAGTCGTGATCGAAGATCAAGATTTTAGGCATAATGAAAAAAATTTATTTTCGATATGATCACTCAATTTTATGATAGTCAAATCGGGCAGTCGCAATCAAGGACAAAATTTTTCAAGCACGATTTAGAGGCAAAAATCGGTACGATAGTCATGATTTTAAGAATCACGACCATGGATTTCATAGTCGTCTAGTCATGCCAGGTCATTCAGGCACGAACAATCATGAGAATTTCAGATGATATTAGAAAATCAAATCATGGTCAGAAAATATTTAGGCACGAGTGCAAAAATCCAAACAAGATAAAAATCGAAATTGGAACAGAACTTAGTCGTTTCAAGAATAAATCAGAGTTTAGGCACAAGTGATATTGGTATCGAAGTTCGATTATGATCAAAATTAAAATATTGACACGATAAAGAATAGGCTAATCAATATTTGAATTTAGGTTCGAAAAGTTGAAATCGAGATTTTTGAGCACGAGCAACATATGATAGAGATCTAAGTCACGATGGAATTCAATAAATTGAGTACGGTCATGGGTTAAGACTACTGGTACGATAAAGGGTACTATTCAAGGAAAATCAAAATCAAAAGTTTAAGGAACGAATGTTAATAGCGTTGCAATCCAACCACAATAATATTAAGAAATTTTAGTCGCGACACGATCTAAGTTGATCAATTTTGGAAACCAAGATTTGGGCAATATGGAGGACAATGTCATCGAAGTCTGAGCACAAGAATACAAGGATGGAGATTCAGGTCACAATCAAATTTTAATTCAATTGAGTACAGCCCAAGATATCAATATGATAAGAAAAGATAATCGAAGTCGATTTGGTCGTGATTAAGGGAGCTGGATTCAATGATATTGTAACATTTTAGGGAAAAGTCAAGTTAATCATCTCCCTCTAATACCATCAAGTTATCATTTGCCAAATCATATTTTTATCTCACAAGTCCCAATACGAAAATCAACCGTTATATAACTATCATCGAAATTTTATAATCCTCAGTCATTTAACCTTTACCATGATCACCATAGACAAAAATTCTAAACTTTTAAAACATTTCCCATGAAACATACCCCAACTTATTTAGGAATCATCACGTATTCATTTAATCAAATTTTTAATTTCTTTCACCTCGTTCTAAATTAGATCCGAACCCTCTAACTCCAGTTTATGAAATCCTTGGACTTGTTTAAATCAAGTCTCGTATTTACTCAACTCCAATACCACCATGTCATACAAAATTTATTTTTTATTTATAAATCAACCTTCGTATTTCTTCAACGTTCACCTTCAGTATTATCCTTTTTGAATTCTATAATTTTCCCAATCATCAAAAATAATTCCTATAGCTTAAAATCTTTGTGTTCTCTCTGTCTCTAGTCACCCTCTTATAATATCTAGTTCAATTTTGTATAATCATTGAATACCAAAAATTTTCTTTTCTATTTCTTATTTTCTATATAGCCTCAGAGTAAAAGTTTCCCCAGAATCAATAACCAAGATTTTTTAAGTTCTCAAAACTAGGCTGACCTTGAATATCTTCATTAGTTTTGAAATACATCCATGAATTATTCATAACCAACTTTCTGTGATTGTTTCTAAATTGATAACATTTATCCCTCGATTTCGTTTTAAACCTTTACCACATCTCCATTTCAAAATTTCTATATTTGACTTCCAACATTTGATTCCTATAAAATCATCATATGATAACCAATTACGTCATTTTTGACCTAGATGATTCACGTCACTTCCTCAATATTTCTCAGACAAAAACGATATAAAGATTTAGGGGTTCAAATACAGCTGACAGAATGTGATACGAGACAGAATTGATATAATCAGGACAGTTATATGAGACAAGGAATGATGGTAAAAATATTGGCAGGAAAAGAATGATAATAGAATCTGTTCTGCTTATCCGTTTTAAAAGAGGAACCCATTTTGAAGCCAGAGGTGTAATATCAAATCCAAAATAAGGCCTAGCAAAATCATTGATTCATTGTATTATGAAGAATAGCAAAAGTCACACAAAGGGTTATAATAACAGCTAAAGCTACTCCTACTCCTACTCCTAAGTTAAATAATGAGAAGCAAAACAAAACAACCAATAATTCTTTTTCTGAAAGACTGAACAAAAGTAGAGAAAACATGTTCAAAGTTTTTAAGGTACAATCTGATAATCATATGCGTCTATCCAAAATCATGGTACTCTAAATCCTCGTCATACTAGTAAGCAAGGCTACGATAATCACAGAGTCCTCGACTAAGGCACATACATCTAGAATCATGGTATTTAACATTTTCGCGATGCCGCTAACTTGGCTGCAAAAATCTTAAATTCCTACACCCGAGAAATATATCCAAAATCAGACTATATGTCCTCACCATGCTGGTTAATGTGACTATAGAAGACTAGATTCCAAAACTTAGATGACCTAGCCCATATAATTTCATCTTGACAAAAATTTAAATTAAATCAACAATGGATACTCAAAAATCAAATTTACCAACGAACATCAAGATTCAAAAATGAACAAAATCCATCATACAAACTCAAATTCAACAATAATCCATCAAAATCAAATTCAACAACAGAAAATAATGATAATCAAACCAAGGAAAAAGAGTTTCAAATCGAAGTTAAAATAAGATTCTCAAGGATCGTCCCAGGAATCTCTCAAGGGATCATAACTGTGATTGAGTACCTTCAAAATATATCATAATCCTACTGCAGGCTGTAGTGGTACTCTAGTTCGAATACCACTACACAAACTCGACATGCATGGGCCACCACTAAAAGCGTGTCACGACCCGCACCCTAGAGTTAGGCGCGAGACGTGGGTACGTCCAGCCTACGCCGCAGTGTCAGCGGTAGAACGCTGTCCTATGTCACAACATCTAACAATATAATGCTAAGCAGTTTATACTCTCCGAATGGGGGTGACATAGCAGAATGTAAACTCAATTACATCTAGGGTAGAGTATAATGGAAGATAGATAAAACATGAAATCTACAAAAAATACATCAGATAGAAGTCTAAGTGTCTAAGATACACAACCCAGAAACATCTCAAATCTCGATACAGTAATCCAGAAAATAAATACAACTCAAGACAACTGAAAAATGAAATGAGAAACTCTAGCTACCTACTCCGACCTCTACTGTGTCTCCTCTAGGCTAGCAAGTAACCTCCAAGCTATCTGTAAAAATTTTAACAGGTCCAGTCAGGACGAAAACGAGCACATATCTCTAAAATAGTTCATAGCAGGTTAGGAGTATAAATCATGCAATAGAGTAAAATACAGGAAGTGCTGAATAGGAAGTACGAGTAAACATGAGATATTTTGTAACTAAAAGTAAATACATGATAGTAGAGACTGTAAGTGGCTACGTGATTTAGAGCACAATGGTTATGTAAACGGCTTGGGGGCACATGAATACAAATAGGGAGGCACATGAATACAGCTACTGGGGATAGTGATCACACAACCAATTCTACTCACCCCCGCCCCAATCAATACACAAGGATCCGTTCAAGTTATGTCATAAGCACATGAATACAGCTAAGATACGTGAACTCATGAAATGAGTAGTACATGAAGCACATGATAAGCACATGAAGCACATGAGAACATGTAAAAACATAAACTAGTACGAGTACAAGGAGTACCTGATGCACATGATAAAGGACATGAACATGAAATACCCGATGTACCCGTAGAGGGATAACATCTCAGGAAGGGATCCATATAGTATTAATTCGTGAAGATACGTGTCAGCATCAAGTAGAGTAATCTAGAGCAAGAATATAATCCAGACAGGTATGAAAAGATCAGAGAATGTACTCGCCTCGAATGGTTGGAGTCGACGTACGCGATACGAACGTATCGACACGAGGTAGGTACACTGCAATACTCTACAGAGGGTCCTAGACGACGACATGGGCAATCCCAATGAGTCCAGAGTAGTCCAAATAGCCTAGTTTGGTATATAAAAGTATAAAATCAGGGTTTGGTACACTAATCAAATCAAGAATAGAAAATGACTATCCTAATCACAATTTAGACTTTTATATACCAAACTAGGCTATTTGGACTACTCTGGACTCATTGGGACTGCCCATGTCGTCGTCTAGGACCCTCTGTAGAGCATTACGATTTCAGAAAAATATAATAAATAAATATAATAAATATTTGGAAATCCTTATAATGTTAAAAACTATATCTGTATTAATCAACATATTTAGATAATATTTCAAAATCCAAAAAATCATTTCTGTACTAATATTCCTATTTTGTAAATTATGAATTTGGTCAAAAACTTAATAAACCACACTTGGAAAGAATGTTTTAATATAGTAAAACCTTTAGGCTAAAACCATTTATTAATTCTCTACTTGTAAATCAATAAATTAATTGATAACATTAATATATTAGTAACAAGGTACAAATAATACCTTTAATAATAATAATGAGAAATAACTATAGATACCAAATTAATTCCACCATTATTACAATATACATATAAACTAACATACATTTATTATATAAAACTAATATACATTAATACTTAAACTAATATACATATATAAAAACAAATATACATTAATTTATAACTAGTATACATTATTTATAAACTAATATATATTATACTATTATATATCAACTATTATACTAATATATATAAACTAATATATATATATAATATATAATACGTATTTATAACAGAGGGGGGGGCTCTGTCTCCCCCAAACTCAACAGAAGGAAGAAAGGGGGGTTTCGAATCGGAGGCTCACGTGGAGGTCGGCGGAGGGTCGCGCCGACGGAGCGGCCGACGGAGGACTCCGGATGGAAGTCGACAGCTCCGGTCAGGGCTCGAGCACGGGTTGCGCCAGTTGGCGGAGGAGCCGGACTCGAACGGCTAGGTGCAGCGGACGGAGAGCTCGCACGGCGGTGCGAGCTCGGCCAGGGCGGAGTTACGGCACGGATCTGGAGGTCTGCTCCGGCGGAGATCTGCTACCGGCACGGATGGAGACTCATGCGGCGACGCGAGCGAAGGTGGACCACCGGCGCGGTCAGGCGAGGTAAGTCGCCTCCCCCCTTTCCTGTCTTTGAGGGTGGCGGTTGTCTATTTCTGTGGTGGCTTTGGTGGTTTGGTTTGTGATGGTGGTAGCGGAGGTTTCTCGGTGGTGACGAAAGGAGGGGGACACCCGCGGTGGTGCGGTGGTGGCGAAGGGTTGTGATGGTGGTAACGGGGTAGTGGATCTGGTGGCTGGTTGTGGATCTGATGGGGGCGATGGCGGTGAGGATGGGTTTGATGGCGGGGACGCCGGCCACAGAGTGGCGGCGGCGGTTCTGGTGGCTGGTTATGACGGCGGTGGCGGGGGACGTTGGCCAGAGGGTGGCTCGACGGCGTCGGGATCTCCGGCGATGGCAGAAGACGCAGGGGGTGGCCGGGATTGTTGGCAGGGGTGGCGGCTGGATTGGGACCAGGAAGGGAATGGTAGTGGCTGCTTGAAATGCCTAGGGATGTGTGTAGAAAAATTAGGGTTTCGGAAATATGATATTTATAGGAAATGTGGGGAAAAAACCCTAATAAATGTACAATATAATAGAAATTAGGAATAATTAGTGGAAACTAACATACTAACTGCTAACCACTAACATTTTACTATCTGCCAATTAATTAGTACTAAAATAAATATTAGTTATAAATTAGTAATTAAATTACTAGTTAATACCAATTTGATAAATGACTAATTTTAATTTAGCCGAGATTTTCAAAGACATAAATAATAATAATTTATTCACTAACTATTTAAATATATATATAACAATCATTTAGTTACTAAATAATATATTTTGAATTTTGAAATTCAATAACCGTTTTCCATATAGAACAATAATTAAACTTATTGATCCAAGAAAACGACATGAAAATTCCAATAGGACAAAATCGCTTAAAAAAATAGTAAACCAAGGCCAACAAGGATCGATAGCAATCACGGTCAATTTGTTTTCCCAAAAATTAGAAATTGCACGCTCTTCGAGATTTAGAAAATTCGAAGTTTTAAAAAAAATATGAAAAAAATACAAATACAAATTTTCGAAAATATCCAAGAATTCAATTAACGGAGGTTACACTTCCAGTCAAAATTAGTCAAGTCAAGAACAGATACAGAAACTGACAACTCAACCGCAAGGCAAGGTAACATGATAAGACCAATAATCTAGCAATGTCAAATACCCTATACGTGCAAGTAATCTAGAATAAGTAAAGCAATCAAGGACGAATCAATCACAATGTGGAATCATGTGACAAAATGAAAAGGAATATAATAAAGGGAGAGAAAACCATGTAAATACTATATATGTTCGGCAAGGTATACTTGCATGGGGGTTGCACGCAGAACCAACAATGTATCGCCAATCAACAAGTTAGGAAGTCCAAGTCATCACAACTGTCTCCGAAAGCTAAAATAAATATTATTAATGTTCTCAGAATAGTCAAATTAGCTAGGATTGCCTGTCCTTAAGTGCCTGTCCTTAAGTCCAATTCTGGACACAGGGGCAAAACGGTAATTTCGAACAAAAATGATGTCCACCGTTGGACCAGCTTTGTACCGAAAAGTGTGCCAGAGTCAATGGTCTCTAAAGTCGTCAAACTATATGTCTACCGGTCCAATTTTCCAATATGAACCCAATCGTATGTCCAAAGTTGGATTCCGACGGGCAGTGCACCAAGTCGCCCGTTGAGTCGGACCGTAGGGCCCGCAAAACGACGGTCCGATTCAACTGTCTAAGAATCAGACCAAACTTGGCATACAGGACCAGAAAAATAATACGGTCCTGTTGGCGCAAGTTTCGTCTCGATCTGACGAGCGTGCACAAAGTAATTGAAGTTTGTGCAAAGTGGTCGATACGATGAATTTCGACGGATACGTATCAAATTCGTCGTGCACACGCGACCAATTTAAATTCTGTCAAAGCCCACACGTCCACGAACTCGATACGCACCTTTCGATGCTTTCGGTTCATGACCACGTCACCCGGATTGGCGGGACGCACGTCGTGTGGATGAGTTTCTAATGTTTTCGAAAATAGTTTTAATAAGTTTTTATTGATTTTCCAATCGGTATTTCTTGATGTATAATAGATGAATTTAAAATTCGTAAACAGTATTTTGAAGCTGTATGGGTTGACTAAAAACCTATTCAATTAGATTTTGTGTTTCCTAACAGGATTGACCACTTTTGTCCTCCCAAGATGGGTGTCTGGATTCGAACTTTGTCCTGGTTTGGACAGTTTTCACTCAACTTCGCGTCGATCTTCTCGGCAGGTTGATCGGCTTCGTCCTAAACTATTTACTGGTATGTCATGGTGGCTAGATAGGCTACTAAACGAATCAGGGGTTTCCGGATTTTGTCGAGTATGTAAGAAGAAATTCGATTGATAAATTGCCTACCTCAAAATAGAACAAAACCTGCTGTCCTGCTGCTGTGCGCGTCTGCCCGCACGGTTGTCGGCCGCCGGTGGCTCAGGGCGGCGTCTAAAGGTGCGACGAAGGTCGCAGCACCGTCGGGGTTCGCGAGGGTGGTACTAGGAATCGAAGATTAGGGTTTCTGTTGTGGTTCCTGTGTTCGTTTATAAGAAGGTCGGCTTTGGTTTCTTCGCGGGTTGGGGAAGTAGGTAGCTCGGGATGGGCTATAGGAATTTGCTGGACCTGGGGAGGAAAGGTCGGGGCTGACCTGGCCTATACTGGCTTTGGCTGGGTGCTTTAGTTGGGCTCAGCTTGGTTGGCTGGGCCCGGCTTGGTTTGGTTGGGCTGGAATTTGTGTTTTAAAGAATTAGTTTGTTTTCTATTTACCACCATATATATATATAGATATATATATATATATATATATATATATATTATATATATATATATATATATATATATATATATATATATATATATATATATATACATAATTATATTTATATACACATGTACAAATTATATAATATATTTATATATAAATACATAAATATACATAAATACTTTATACTTATCTATACCCACATATACATATGTATATATATTTATAAATAAATACACCTATACACATATATTATATATATTATATATACATATATTTTTTTTTATGTCATATATACATATATACAACACATATATAATATATTTATATACCTACAAACATATATATATGGTATAAAATCCTAGCAACCTAGAATTACATCACAAAAGAATATTTATCCTATTATAAAATAATTAACAATTTAATATCAATAACACATATTATATATGTACATATATATAATCAATGTGTTGCAACATATTTACTAGCCCACTAAATAAAATACGAAATATTTACTTTTATAATAAATGCACACCTACATGGACGTTTTTGGTCGCGCTATATGTCTACATGGTCTGGGTTTGGTTCGGGTCAAGTTAGGACTATTTTGGTACAACCGGGTCTTCCGCAAGTCATTAATTTAATTATTAAATAATTAAACATCTAGAAAGGTTAAGTTGCAACTTGGCTTGGTTTTCCTAGTTAGGACTCACTTATGGTTGCCTTCCCTACCAGGGCTAATACACTAGTCAAAGCACACCATTGCACTATCCGTGCCATGATTCCTAGTTGCAATGTACTCCAAGTTTAATCATGATTAAAATCATCTACCGTAATAATTAACTAAATAATTATTTATAAAAAAATCTAAAATCACCATTTAAACCAAATAAATAATAATAAAATATTTTTAAAAAATTTTCCGGGAAGGATGGCTACAAGATGTGATGGGCATTTCGCCTACAAAGAAACACGTGTCATGCTTCTTTTCAAAGTATCCCGAGCTTGACTCAAGTTCTGGGCATTTGAAGGTGGTCTTGTAGAAGTATGAAAAAGTACAGGATGACACAAGACGCAGGTGGGTACTCTCGCTACCTACCCATCTTCACAAAGGCGCAGATGATGAACGGCGCAGGTTGGGACTCTCGCTACCAACCAAGCTTCACAGAAGCGCAGGCGGTCAAGCACGCCACAGAAAAGACAAACTCACAAAAAGAAGCTAAAAAGTTTAAGGAAAGTTCTTTTTATCAAATCATGGCTTCAAGAGTCTATTACAGATTCTTTAGGATTACATAAAAGAACAATTCCTAATTACAAGGATCTGTTACAAATTATTTGTGATTACATATGCTGAACTAAAAACTCCTACGGATCTACGCTGGGGTTCATCTTCACGGTGTAATCGTCATATGAGGAGGGACTGTGGATAGAAGATGAACATACAGTCGCCATCAAAGTCTGCCACTACAGCACCCCCCCACTCAGACGCGTAGCTCTTCCTGAAGCAGCTATTGGCTCGGGCGAGAATTCAGTCCACAATACGGCATGAGGCCCTTTTCAAATGCGCATCAACTTTTGAGGCTCTTCCAGCCTAACGGAAGCGCGCAGCCGCCAATGATCAGGGCAGAGCACAACCTGTGGCACTTCATGTTAGCAACCAGACTGAACTCGGTCGTTATGACCTCCGAGACCTCTAAGATGTCGCTCAGGTTTGAACTCCCTATGAGAAGCATTCCAGCACATCCCGAAGCTCATCAGCAGTTATTCTACGAAGGCACAACTCCTTTGAACGAAGGGATCCTCAACCAAAATCCAACTTAGGCAAGGCTAACGGCCGCTCGAAGCTAAATTTGGATCCAGCATGGTATTGAAGGACAGAAAGAGGAAGACGAGACTCTTCGGAAGAAACTTCCCCTTTATATAGGGCGGGAGTGGTCCAAGACATAGGCCACAGGGCCGTCGGTCAAAATTCCCACATTAATGGGATGAACCTTGGACTCAGCACAATGAACCTCATTAAATGGGTTTATTCAACTAAGTCTTAGACCATTAAAAGACCCCTTGAAATTCTCCAAGTAACGGTGGCAATTAAGAGGGAGTCGTTCTTTAAAGAGATGTCATTAATTGCTCTTAAAGAAGACTTCAAAGCCAGCTTCTTCAAACCAGAAGCGCAGCCACAATCCTTCGCTTGCTGAAAGCGCAGACTGGTGATGACTTTACATCATCCCAGCTTCAATGGTGCAGACCTCTGCTTCGACCCAGAACCTCAACCCCCTTCATAAAAGACTTGGAAAACACCATTGCATCCAACACAATTTCGTATGTCGCTCCAAAAGCCCAGTAACATCGTTAGCATGAAGCACAACCTACTCATCGCCCTAAAGAACAGTGACTTTACTACTCGAAACACAGCCTACTCTTCTCTCAAACGTACAGTGGTTCAGTTGTCTTCGAAACATAGTCCACTTATAGCCTGAAAGCGCAGAGGTTTCGTTGTCTCCAGGAGAACAGTCTACTCGTCGCACCAGAAGTACAGCAGTACTAAGACCTCGTTAGAGACGCAGGTTGCATGGTCCCATCTAATTGGTTTGTTTAAACCGCCACTCTCAACGATAGGATAGAAGTTGATCATATTGATAAGTGCAAATATCTTGTCAATTGGTTTAAAACTCATATAAGGACGAAGTTTGCTCTTTTGATAAAGGTCGTATCAAGTCGGTTTGTTTAAACCGATCGTGCCCTGAAGCTCAAACAGAATCCTACTCTGAGATGAAATCCAAGATCTACGCGACTTTATCTAAATAGAGGATTCCCAGCAATAGACACGCGCCATATGTCTCCTCATTTGATTATTTTGATAACCACCCGAGATCTCGATAGAGGGGAATATCGACATCCGCCATGTGTCAGCTCACCATAAGCCCACCGTGCATTGACAACAGATTCCTTCATATCTCAAATTTGAGTGTACATCGCATATGTGCCCCTTTCGCCTATAAATAGAAGGAGTTTTTCTTCAACAAAAAGAGAAGGAGGACACATACAGAGAGAAAAGAAGAAGAAGGCAAAATGCAGAGCTTCGAAGTCTTCAACTCTGGCATCCTCTTGATCTGTAACCCTAGAGTTCCATCAAAGTACCAGAAAGCCAAAGTAAGTCCAACTCGTCGTCAGATCGTCAGGAGTAAAGGAGCTCTTGCAGTGCTCGATCTCCACCATCATGCTTTCCTATAATTCTTGTACTTAGATTTCCTCGCACAGAAATTAATTATTCCTTTTTTTAACTTAATAAAAAAAGTTCGTATAACCTTTTGTGATGTCGAACACCTGAGAAACTGGTTCGTTAAATGATTGAGAGACGATGATGAAAATGCATCACGAATTGGAGGAAAAACTGCTACCACTACTGCGGCTTGTTGCTACTGTTGTTGCGCCTTGCTTCTATTGCCGGCGCTGCAGCACGGCGGCCAGGGTCTGGCGGTCCTGTAGGAGGTGCACGGCAGCCAGGGTCTAGCGGTCCTGTAGAGGCGCACGACGGGGCCAAGGATTGAGTGGTCAGGCATACATAGTGCAAGGTTTTCTGGTATTAATATTTTTTTCAAATGTATACCTGTATATTAACAGCTCGGGTTGATTGGGGGCACTGTTCACCCGCAACTTTTTTTTATATACAATACCAATTTCAGATAAAGTAATTTAAATATGAATTAAATATATACTAATTTATAAAGTACTTTAAATATAATTAAAATATATATTCTCGATAAATATTTATAGGCCCAATATTATTATTACTAAAAATACATTTCAAATAATATATATAAGAAATTTTCTAAGATCCTTGAAACTTAGAATAATTCTAAAATTACTCAAAAAATACTTAAATAATATAAGCATATTATTTATTTATTACATATATACATAAAACACTTTATTTATACATAATATTTGTATGTCAATATAAATCATTTAATAGAATTCTAAATACATATGTAACCCATTTGTTAATTTTATATTCCATATTTATAAACAAAAAAAGAAGTAAAGTCGATACATATACCTGTATATATACAGATTAATATTCTAAATGAAATATAAGTTAATATGGAAAAAATATAAGTTTTTAATAAAAATAGGGGGTTTACAATATGCCTCATCTAAATCAAGACGAGTGCCTATAGATGCACATCGAGCCACCGAACACTGCCAGACGGCAGCATACACAAGGGAGGTGAATGAGATCTGCCTTCCACAAAATCTTTCAAAACATCCCCCACGAAGAGGACCTGGATGCACTGTCCTACTCAAATGCTAGTACAAAGAGGTCCAGAGCAACGCAGACTCAACATACCGGACCGTTGCCTCGGCAGGCATTCACCAGAAGGTGCCCCGGATGATTATACGGGACCCTAACGAAAGGCTCTATCAGACACACACATGCGCACGTTAAAATCATGCACATGAAGTGAGCCGACCCCATAGATCCATTTTGGGTAACCCCTGCGATGGATGGGGAGTCTCGTCCGATCAGCCATACGACCCATGTGGCACAGATAAACACCTTTGCCAGACTTGCAAAAATTAATAGATCGTATGGGGGATAAGTAAAGACGGTGGCGCATGCAGCAAACTCTCCACGGGAAAGTGTACATAATCACCATCAACAGTTATTGTTCTTAGACAACAGTATTTACAAACAAGCCATCATCTTCCAACGGATACAACGGATAACGGGAGATGAACGAGTTCATATTTCTTGCTACTCTGCCCGAAGGGATACTCCCGTCCCGTGTTGGCCCATTGGTCCAGTCACACCTAATTTTGATAACTGACTGATAACTCCACTTTGAAATAATACAGGTACGTACTGCTGCTGCTGAACGACTACAACCTTGCTACTGTACTAAGTCAGAGTCTTTGCCAACAAAAATCGCATTAATGATCGAGACATTTTTTCCTACTTTATTATGTAATTTTCAATTTATTGAGTCTAAAAAAATGTACATGATCAGGATTGGCACTTGACTCAACTATAAAAAGTCTACTACCAAAATAGCCTATCCAATCATCTAAATTGATCAATCCATTCATTTAAACCAATCCACTTTCCAAATAGCCCACAAATCCATAAAAGCCGAGCACCTACTCTTTATGACCTATTCAGGAAATAGGGGAACCAAACTCGGACCGAGTTCTGCCCGAACTCGGTCACCCCTGACTCAGTTCCCGAGGGATCATGTCACCCTGAAGAACAAGCTCCAAACGTTCGAATTTTTGAATGTTAGACTACCGAACTCTGCCCGAGTTCTGTCCCAAAAATACTAAATAGAGAAGAGCTTTTTTATTTTTAATCACTCATTCCATTTTCTCTTCTCTATTCATTCAAGTGTTCCATGAAAGTTTTCCACTTTCAAATCTATGCTTTACAGCTCATAGCCAAGCTAGTGCCAATTTTGGTTCAATCTAAAAGTTTGGTCGAATTATACAGAGGCTTGAAAGTATCTCAGTTTTCATTCAGTTCCAAAAGTCGGCAAGTCCTTCGGATTAAAGGCTTGCAAGTTAAAGTAGAGCTCTTCGGATGAAAAATATGTGTTGTAGGAGCTCCAAGTGCTTCGGATTCAAAGCTTGTGTTTCACGAGATAGTGGATGCTACATCAAGCTAGAGTACTCGAGACTAGATTAGTCCTTCAGAGGGAAACCAGTATAAACCTTGGTGTTTGCGTTTGCTTCTCTGAATTTATCTACATTATGCATTTATATTTACTACCTACTTCATATCAGTTTGATTTCTGCCAAAATTAATTTTTTAAGTGGTAATTTTAGTCCGTTGCACACATACACTCTACATATCCGAAGAAAAGACCAAACTATCATCCAGCTAAAGGAAGACCTATCTAAGGAGAGAAAGAATCTCTAGTGTGCACAAGTCATAATGAAAACACTTACATCTGACTATACTAGATTAATGACACCTCCAAAAAGTTAGAAATTAGTTTAGAAAAACGGCCAGAAGTAGCTGCTTCCTATTCTAATACGTGTCAATTACCAAATCATCGAAACACACCCAAACCAATCACTGTCAGACCAAACCATACCAAACCTATGCCCAAGAAGACTAATAGGCATGCATTTTTCTATACTAAAAAACCAAAATCTACCAATTATGCGTCTCATACAACTTTCAACACTCAACATGCAAAATGTCAATATTGTGGCCTCATTGGTCATATATCCTCTGCATGTAGAATCAGAAAGTTAGTTGATCTAAATGTTTATGCATGGATACCAAAAACTAACATGTCAGGACCCTACAAGGAATGGGTACCAAGAGTTTCATCTGCAAACTATTTTGTAGGTGGAACGCCTTCACATGCTAGAAGCAAATGGATCCTCGACAGCGGTTGCTCACACACATGACCGGTGATGCATCATTATTCGCAACACTGTCGAAAAAGAATAAAGAAGGATACGTCTCCTTCGGTAATAATTTAAGAGGGTACATAATCGGTATCGTATGACATTGGTAAGGCTCCCTATCCTGTGATTAAAGATGTCTGTCTAGTTACCGAGTTAAAACATAATTTGGTCAGCATAAGCTATTTAGATGATCATGGTTCGTCAAAGATAAATGTACTATAGTTGATAGCTAAACTGGTAGTACTATCTTTGAAGGTATCAGGGAAGACAATAATATGTTTTCTATCTGTTAGATGATGCTAACAAAGAAGGTAGATGCTTAATGGCCAAGAGCATTGAGAATCAACTATGGCATGTGAGACTTGGTCATGCAAACATGGACACAATTTCAAAACTATCCACAAAGAAGTTGGTATGCGGCTTACGGGAGATATCTTTCAAGAAGGATACGGTATGTAGCGAATATGAAAAGAACAAAGCTACTCGATCCGTCTTTAAATCTAAGAATGCTGTAAGTACCACTAGACCTCTACAATTGTTGCATATGGACTTATTTGGACCAAGTAGAATTGCTAGTCAAGGTGGTAAGTTATATGCATTTGTCATTGTAGATGATTTCTCTAGATATACATGGGTATATTTTCTTGCACGCAAGAACGATACTTTGTCAGAATTTGTCACCTTTTGCATGAAAGTACAGATTGAAAAAGGTTTCATGATTACTCGCATTCATAGTGATCATGGTGGCAATTTGAGAATACAGAGTTCAAGCAATTCTGTGACACACATGGTTATTTGTATGAGTTTTCTGCCCTAGGACTCCACAACAAAATAGAGTTGTGGAACGTAAGAACATGACTCTATCTGAAATGGCTAGGGTAATGTTGAACCAGTTTAAGTCTACCTAGATACTTTTGAACTGAAGCTGTCAATACAGCATGCTATTCTCAATAGGATTCTAATTTAACCTATATCGAAAAGACTCCCTATGAGTTATGGTTTGATAGAACACCCACTATTTCATACTTCAAGATATTTGGTTGTAAATGCTTTATTCTTAATACTAAAGACAACCTGAGTAAATTTGATGAAAAGGCCGATAAAGGTATCTTTTTAGGTTATACGGCAAATAGCAAAGGGTACAAGTCTTCAACAAGAGAACTATGATCATCGAAGAATCAATTAATGTCAAGTTTGATGAATTAAATAAATATTCAGTCGATGACGATAATAAAGACGTGATACACCAAGTACAGCTACTGAAAAATCTTTCCACAAAGATGCAGAACCTACACACCAAGCACCAGGTGAGTCTTCAAGCAAAGAAGCTGGAACCAACAATCCTAAGGATATGCCAAAAAAGATAAGATTCTTGGCAGATTATCCAAAGGACTTGGTAATTGGTGAGATACCAAGGGTGTAAGTAATCGTTCCTCTAATAAAGATATAGCTTCTTGTGTTACTTTTATTTCACAGCTTGAACCCAAAAACAATGAACAAGCATGTAGTGATAATTTTGGTAGATGCTATGCAAGAGGAATTAAACTAATTCGAACGGAATCAAGTTTAGGAACTTGTTCCCAAGCCCATTGATCATCCGGTCATTGGCACCCGTTGGGTAATCCGAAACAAATTGAACGATAATGGTTTAGTGACACGTAATAAGGCTCGACTCGTAGCTCAAGGATACAATCAAGAAGAAGGTATCGACTACGATGAGACTTATGCCCCAGTTGCGAGATTTGAATCCTTTCGCATGTTATGTGCATTTGCATGTTTTCATAATTTAAGTTATTTCAAATGGATATTAAAAGTGCATTTTTGAATTGTTTTATAAAAAAAGTTTATATAGCTCAACCTCCAGGTTTTACTGATTTCAAAAATCCTGATTATGTTTTCAAGTTGAAGAAAGCCTTATACGATTTGAAACAAACCCTCGTACTTGGTATGATCGTCTAAGCTCTTTTCTACTTGACAACGATTTTTAAAAGAAAAGGTTGACACTACACTGTTCATAAAATCTTTGAATAACAATCTTCTTTTGATTTAAATCTATGTAGATGATATTATTTTTGGATCCACTAATGAATCTCTTTGTCAAGAATTTTCAAAGTGTATGCAGAATGAGTTTGAGATGAGCATGATGGGAGAGCTGAAATTTTTTCTCGGACTCAAATCAAACAAAACGACAATGTGACGTTCATAAATAAGCAAAGTACACAAAAGATTTATTAAAGAAGTTCGACCTGGAAGCAGTCAAACCACTTAGCACTCCAATGGCGACTTCAACCAAGCTTGATATTGATGAACAAGGCAAACCCGTCGACATACGTAAGTATCGAGGTATGATCGGTAGCTTACTATACTTAACTGCTATTCGACTAGACATTATGTTTAGTGTTAGCTTGTGTGCACATTTTCAAGCCAATCCTAAGGAATCACATCCGTGCGCAGTTAAGCGTATCTTCCGATACCTTAAAGGCATTTCTTCTGTCAGCTTATGGTATCATAAAACCACGTCATTTGACCTAACCGATTATTCTGATGCTAATTTTGCCGGATGCAAAGTAGATAGAAAAAGTACCAGCGACACATGTCATTTCCTAGGAAAAGCCCTAGTCTCTTGGTTTAGCAAGAAGCAAAATTCTGTCGCATTATCAACAACTGAGGCTGAGTATATCGCCGTAGGTCGTTGTTGTGAACAAATTTTGTGGATGAAGCAAACTTTAGAAGACTTTGGACAACATTTCACACACATACCCATTTTCTGTGATAACACTAGTTCTATTAATTTGACTAAGAATCCAGTATGTCACTCTCGTACTAAACATATCAAGATTCGACATCATTTTCTTAGAGATCATCAATAAAATGGAGATATAGACCTTGTACATAGACACACAAAAATAATTGGCTGACATTTTCATAAAACCTCAAGCGGAAGATCGTTTCAATTATTTACATCGAGAATTAGGAATTTTAGATGTCAATAATAATAATTAATTTTGTTTTATTAATTAATTTATTCAATACTCTATAACTGTTTTTGAGACAAGCTTACAAAGAGTCTGTCTATCACTACGACTACGGTCGAAGCGAAGCGGTACTTAATTGTTCCCCGGTGAACTTTCGTTGGCTGGGTCAGTACTCCTACAGCTAATCTGAAACAGACGCTGAGTAACGAAAGTTAATTTATAAAATAATATTAATTATATTATTTGAAGTTTAAAATTACTAAACTTTGAATTAAATATTTGAAATGAGTTGATGAAAAGGATCTGGCCCACAAATTTTTTTAAAAAAACCAGGAGAACCCTAGGCGAATTCGGCCCGAGTTCGGTCCTTATTCGGCAGAGTTCTGTTGGTGCTGTAAGTTTTTAAGTTAGAACCTGAGGCCTTCTCCTCTTCATCTCTTCTAAACTATTCCATCAACAGCAGCAGCAACAGCCGAAGAACCCCCAAACCCTAGCTTTTCTCCACGCATTTTCTTCCAATCTACGTGGAGAGTTCCATCCAAAATTTGGATTTGTGCGGAGAATCGCGTCCTCTACAACATACTTGATTCTCGAAAGGTATAACTCCTTCTCCTCCACTTTTAAATTCTTAGGGTTACCTAGTTTTAGGAAAGAATGCCTAAGGTATTCAATCCTTTCAAGAGAAAGAAGACTAATGCCAGTGAAGAGGCATCGTCTTCTGATCGAACATGGATTCCCTTTTTTCTTCGGTCCAATCGGGTGACGGCGTGTCGGATGAGTTTTACTTCAAAACTCATAACCAAGCATTACTTGGTATACCGACTTTGCCATACGTATAATATGCACAGGCACTCCGATTAAATGGACTGTATTTCCAGATCACCGTCCTTTCTTTGAGCCATTAGGGTTACACTGTCTCGTTACCCAATAATTTTCTATAGCTAATAATGCCCTTAGACTATTCTATTTGTAACTTCATATTAGATACTTTTACCACAAGAACTCGTGTTGGCGGGATCGATATCGAGTTCGATGATGTATTGCTAGCAAAATCCTTGGTATTCCAAATGAAGGTACCCCGCTCGATGACATCACCAACTTCGACTTTCCCGAGGGCACGACTCTTTAGTTTCAAGAATGAGCTTTGTGCGCCAGCACGTGCTGGTCCTAAAAAGTTCATGGCCAATAACTTGAACTTGTTTAACTACGTGTTATATCGCATCATCTATTCCACTATTCTTCCGAAATCTACTTCAAAAGATGATGTCACTGCATTAGAACTCTCTGCCCTCTATCACATTCTTAAGGGGATTCCTTTTTCTGCCCCTAAGACTATCATCTAGATGATGGGTAGATGTTGCGAAAGAGAACACAATCTATCTTATGCGATACTTATCCCTCGCATCTTTCAGCATTTTGATATCGACTTATCCACTTGCGCTATGGACCCTGAGCCCAAGTTTCTTAAGCTTTCTTGTCGTAGCATTGCTACTGCTCCTCCACCTCTTGCACCTGCTCCTACTGCACCTATTCCTCCTCAACCTACCCTATGAATTTTGAGGTATTCACCAGCACCTTTGAATATGCAGACCTTCTTTGTTGACACTTCCAGGGAACGTGAGTTCCGTGACGTGACTCGGTTCCAGGCTATTGCCAACTCGTTTGCCGATCTTCGATTTGCTCAAACGGGTCATTCTGCTAGCTCTCTTCCTAGAGATCTTTCTATATCTGGTTACTGCATTGATGATGAGGCATTCCATTCTCTGTTCCATCAGGGAATGCTTATGATTGGTATCGTACTTCTGGTGCTACTCCGCATACCTCTGGACCTGGCACAGCTGGTCCATCTGGACATGGTGGACACGCTGGCACTACAAATGATGATGATGACGATAAGGTTGATATGTGATTTGTCATACTATTGAGACTGATGTTATTGTCTTTGTTTACTTGAAAATGCTCCGACATTCCAAGCTAGTATCAGTACTCTTATTTTTCTATTGTGACTTTTTGTCTGATGGGTATGTTATTTGTTTTCTTCAGCATATTTTATTCAGTTTAGCATTTCTCATAGCATTATCTTTTATTATGCTTCCATTTATACTGTCTGTGAATTTTTTCTACTCATCACATTTTCTTTACTGTCTGTGATTTATACCATGCCTGTGATAATTTTTTTTATATCCATATTTTTGTGTTTCTTCTCTGATTGTTCCTTATGCATATATTGGGGGAGATATCTCTTTTACAATTTTTGCTAAGTGACAACCGGAGAGAAATAAGATCTAACATCTTCGATCTGTAAGAATACAGGATATGAACAATTTACAAATATTTGTTTTGGTACATTATATCGGTATATTTTGTTTTGATAAAGACCAAAGATGTTATATCGGTCAAGGTTTGTCAATTATCAAAATAGAGAATATTGTTAGCCCATTGGTCATGGTCAAACCTGATTTTACTAATTGATCAAACTCTGTCTCGATATACGGAACAACTCAGATGTTTACTAAGACGTTTTGGACACTGACTAAGACTAGATATCTACCCAGTTGAAGACCAAAGCTATGTTTGCCACTCGAGACTGTATTTCTTTATGCAATGTAATTTTTATTTTTATTGAGTCTAGGAATATATTGTACACCAAGTCGTATTGGCAAATAGGCTATCCAAAATCGTTTTCAAAATTGACCTACGTTTTGAAAAACATCTCTTATTTACAAAAGCTTCTAATGGATTTCAAAAAGCCCCAAAAATATTTTCTTAAAATATTCCTGACCAACCCTGATAGAACTCGGCCAGAGTTCGGCCAAGATGAACGTTATGTGAATTAGTTTTTGAACTTGGTCTCCTTCAGTTGCGGATTGTTACATAGAGTTTTGTACGAATTCTACCCGAATTCTACCAGAGTTCTGCCTTTGGAAAAACTATAAATAGAGAGGAATTCTGATCTTTTAAAATCACCAATTAATTTTTATCTCTTCTCTTATAAAGCTTACGTTTCTTCCAAAGAGTTTTCTAAAAAGCTTTCATTTTCAAATCCCATGCCAGTTACAATTCTCTAGTCAATTTGCCGGTACGGTGCGGTCTAGACGATTTCAGAGAAATTGTAATCAGAGGCTTGATTGAAGAAAGACTCATCAAAACTGAAGTTGGTCGAGTTCTTCGTATCAAAGCTCGCGTCTGTAGAAGTTGCAAGGACTTCGTATTAAAACTTGAGGGGTTTTCCAATAGCGCATTCAACTGGAAGCTAGAGTTCTTCCGACTGGACTAGTCCTCACAAGAGGGAAACCAGTAAATCATTGTGTTTGCGTTTGCCTTCTGATCTTTTTTCTTTACAGTTATTACTTTGTGATTATTGATATTATTTTTGTGATCTAAATGCTAACAAGTTTTTAATTAGCAATATTCTGCTGCCTACTTTATTCACCCCCACTCTAGAGTATTCTGCTTTACGACTTCATTCCTACAATAAGATGGTAGATCATTAGACATACAAAGTAAGGCATCCCATACATTACATATTCAGATGATCATGAATTTAGTCATAGAAAATACGAAGACTAGCAAGTGTTTAAGTCATACATGATCAAACCTAGGATTAGTCAATCATGTTACAGCCCTTAGGTAGACAGGAATGTAAATTTAACACGAGCTAACACTTGCTCGGCGGCTAAACGCCTCAAAAGAATAATTTACAATAGAGTGGGAGAGCAAAAAAAACCCATTCGTTGCCAGGGTTGCGTCTAGTGTTCACCATTTGGCTGGAAGGATGGAAGATCCTCGGGTGCTACTTCAAAATCTGGCCATACAAAAGCAGCTGGGTCAGACCCCAGAAAGAGCAAGTGCCACAAGCGAGGCTTCACTTAAGAACAAAAACCGCATATTAGCACATAAAGACATGATGATAACGAAAGGCATGAATTAAAGGAAACATGGTGATAAACGATAAAAAAACTAAAGGACCATTCCACTAACCAAGTTACAACCCGTAAACCAAACAAGGACCGGGGTTGTAACCCTTCACATGAACAGAACTTAGTCTCTAACCAATTATCGATAAATTAAAGTATAACATTAACGTACTGAAATAACCATGTACTGGCCTTTCCTAGACAAGACTAGACGAGACTCCATCCATCAATCACGGCAAGCAATGAGTACGGCTTGATACTTTAACTAACTTGGGTTATCACAAGCTTAGTTAATAATAAGATGCATCGAGATGTTCCAATCAGCCACAAGCCCTGAGACTTAATCCAGGTTATTCAGTCGCAAGTTGAGAGAGTTGGATTAGGTGACTTGGGGGTACAACACATGACAGTGTGCTTGAAATGTGCCCTACTCGACGACAGGCTACAAGTCCAATTAGAGCGCCTAGATAACGGGACTGCCTGTCGCTGGAAAATCTCTTCATGGACTACTTGATCAATCTAGTCATTATCCTAGTCGGATTCAGTACGAATCTCTGACTGTAGAAATCGGGAATTCATATCCTAGACATGATGTAAGACGAGACATGTAAGCATGTACCGATACAATCAAGAGAATTCATCACGATGTCAAGATGAGAGTTACACGTTACTTGTCAAGATTACATGTCATGTTATGTTACTTATTAAGATTACTTGCCAAGAGTGTGCCACAACGAACCACCATCAAGAATTATCATGTCAAGTTACTTGTCAAAAGTGCACCACGACGGGTCACTATCAAGAGTTATCATGTAAAGTTACAATGTCATGTCGTGTTCATGTAAGTGCACCATGGCTGACCACTATCAAGAAGTTGTTAGAGAGTGTACGTGCCATACCAAGATCGTGTTTAAAGGTCAGAGTACATGTGCAACATGGAAAATAACCTTATAGGACTTAGTCAAGTAAATAGTACAAACAAAGTCACGATTCACACTAAGGACCATGATGTGTCAAAGAGCATGAACCCAAAAATGAATGTGCTGAGAGTGGCAAGCACCCACATGTATACGCCCACATAAGTGAGGCAGGGTGCATAGTCTATGCGCCCACATACATGCGCCCACATAAGTGGGCAGGGGCATGGGAAGCTAAGTCAGGAGCCATCTATACTGGCTATGTGGGCACATAATAAGGGCTATGCATCCACAGCAAAGGGACACAATGCCTTAGCACATACTTGAAGTTATGCACATAAGCAAGTAAAAAGTCATGGGTGCATAATAAGGCCATGCGCCCACACTGTTGAAGTCAGGGAGCTTGGGCGCATATATAGGACTATGCGCCCAAGGCTAAAGTCCCTGTGGGCGCATAAAATGCCATGTGCCCACACTGTTATTCTTCTCCAACCCGAGAAGAACCATGGAACCCATGAACTTCCAAGGTCCATAAATCACTCAAAATAAATCGAAATTTGGGTTTTCAAAGGTCCATTTTGGGTGAAATTAAATTCTCTACAACATAGAACAATCAAAACTTGAAAACAAAGAAGTTTGAGAGATCAAAACCAAAAAAATTAAAATTTGAGAAAACATAGATCTACAAGTTTTAATCCACCAAAACCAAAAATGTTAAGTACTAAATAGTCTTAGAAGCTTGTAGGAAAGACAATAGAACAATAAAAATGGAGTTCCTCCATGAAGAAAGTTGCACTTGCCTAAGGTGGTTAGAGAGAATTTAATGGAGGAAGAAGAAGTAAATGAAAAGTAAATTATGATAGTAAAGAGAGAGAGAGAAAAATGGGTTGGTTTAAAGGGGGGTTTATCATGATGAATCACTCACCCAAACCAAGTCAAAATAAATCAAGCCAACATAAACCAAGTTAACCAAGACCACACCAAGCCAAGCTATGCTAGACAAGTCAAAATATGGGTCGAAGTCCGTACACGCATACTGAAAATACGTATAACGAAAACGAGAGTGACAACTAGGTAGGCAAGATGAGCTTGTATCACAAGACTACTGTTATTGTTTGTCTCATCTAAGTTTTGTTGCTCAGCATGTTCAATTATTATGTTGGATCTTTTTTCAGGGTTGGTTTTTGTTTCTTGCTAAACACAGAAGTTTGGTTCACATTCAAATACTAGGAGTACATGTGTATACGGAGGAGCACAAAAGGACCACAACTTTGTGATCTTAAAAGAGGTTAATCTGCAGATTGCAACTCCCCTCATCTTTTCGGTTGTTCTTTTTCAATTTATCATCAGAGTTTCTTCTTTATTATGTGGAAAGGTAACCAGAGCTAATTGATTGATCTAGGTGTTAAATTGACATTGCGACACCTTGTTGACTGATTGATTATCTGGAAGCTTGTCATACAAACTTGCGAAGAGTAACATACCTTGTACTAGATGAAGCTGACTGTATGTTGGACATGGAGTTTGAACCTCAGTTTCGGAAAATTGTCTCACAAGTACTTCATATCTCGTCCTTCTCTCTTTATTTTTGTAGTCATCCTGCTTAACTCTTTTTTATGCTCCTATAAGAAACTTTGATGCACTTGCTGGTTATTTCTTTTATAGGAACTTAACAAAGTCAAAAAATGAGCCTTCATGTACTAAAATCTAACAATGTAGTTAATAGTATTTACTATAAAGTGTGATATAGGAAACTTATCTTGTTTCTTTGAATAATGTTTGGAGTCAAGTCAATGATTTCTTTAAAACCCCATTTTCTTGTTACTTCAGCTAAGGTGGAGCATTATTTAAAGCATATATAATCCTAATGGTGAAGTCGGAATAAATGATTTAGGTCTGATAGTTTAATGCATACATACTTAGTTTAATTGACATACTTCTTGATTGGGTGTTCTTACTTGTTGCACATAGTTTAATGCATACCTACATTAGTTTTAGTTGCTCGACAATATTACCGCTTACATAGCCTTGATATATCAGAGGGTTTATAGCATAGCCTTAGTTCTATATTTGCATCGGATCATATTATCTTTAGGATTAATTTTGGAGACTATTTAAGTGTTATCCTTTTAGTTTATACCATAGTTTTTGTGCATCCGCGTGATCGTTATATCATAAATTGTATATTTGTTATCCTTTACTTGTATCCTACATCAATCTGGTTATGGAAGTGAATGCCAATTTCTTACAAAGTCTTAATAATTTTTTTTTCCAAAATAAGCTTGATAAAATCCCGAATTAGACTCACTAAGGTCAGGATAAGTTTGTGATATGGTGCTCTTGGATACCAGTGTCATGACCCGCTCCCACTTTTCGGGATACGGGTACATGGCCAAGTCCAGCCTACGTCGTAGCATCGGCGGTATTACGCTGTCTATACCTCAATATAAATCTCAAATACGACGAAATCATATCTATTTTGCTCATTCACAATAATTATTATAATTTCAATCCAATAATACAACCAAATTATATTCGGGAACAACCCGCTAAACATTAAATTCAAAAACTATCTATTCTAACTAGAATCTATGGTTGGCCTCCAAGATACCTCTAACTCCACCCGAAGGAACCCAAAACAAGATAGCAAGTCATTAAGAATCTGTCAACTGAAAAAAAATTCAGTCAGGATTGGAACACGTACAAGTTTAGCCAACACAATACAAATACAATATAAAGCAATATAACACTAAACATGAAAAGTAATGATCAATGGAACATGAACAATGTGAACAAGAAATCTTGCAATAGAATAACAAATAAAAGAAGTAGTAAGCATGAGAAGATAAAGAAACTCATATAAATCATAGTAGTGCACGTGTTATGAGAAGTACAACATTCCTACACATGGACGGCTTGGACGAACGATAAGGTTATAAATGGCCCGCCCCCGCAAATGGGAGAGTTGCCAACAATACAATCGTGCTTTATACACGTGCCTAGTAATTGTACCCCTCTAATATCTATACCTCACAATCATGTAGACATGGTCACAATAATGATCAGGATCACGATAACGATAAGAAAACATGAACAATAGTCAATCACTCAGCTCTCGTGTGTGTAAATAGTCAAGACACGAAAAATATCATGTATAAGTGAAATATAACAATATAAAGTAAATACACATGAAAGCGTCAACAAGTACATGGCTCGGGTTGATTTGAAGTTGACTGGCGTGATATAATCATGTCGGCACAAAATAGTCTCAGATGTCAAAACAACGCAGGATGATCTCAAAGATGGGACGAACCATGTTATTGAGTCCAGAATAGTCAAATTACCTAGGGGCGATATAGGAAAGTTTGAGATTTGCAAGAAGATTGAATGTGACTAGCTAGGGACAAGATCTGATAATTGAAGAAGTTTGGTATATAAATAAATAACTACTTTTTGAAAATATTTATTATATTTAAAAACTATATTTTATTACTAAAACAGTTTTAGGTAAATACTTGAAAGTCACAAGAAATCATCTTTATATCAAAACTATAATTTAGAAAATATGACAATAATACTTTGTTACAATTAGTTTTTAGGTTAAAACTATATACCATAAATAATAATATATTTAAAATATGTCAAAATATTACTAATAAATTTTATATATATATTTTTTTACTAATAAATTATATATATATTATATATATAATATATATATATATATATATATATATTATTGAAACCAATGAGATTAGTAATAATAATATTAATACCAGAATAAATTATGAAATAATAATTTTATTAGTAGTAATAAAATTATGGTATATATATACATTTTCACTTAATACTATAAATCACACTATGTACAAAATTTATAAACTATAATAATAATCATGAAAAATAAAAATAAAGCACTGTAATCAACAAATCCAGCAGGTCGTCTCTCACTCTTCCACAGGAGAGAGAGAGAGAAAGTATGGAAAAAAAAAAGAATAAGAAGAAGAGGCTATGGAATAAGAAGAGGAATAACCTAATGGAATTGCTTCTCTATAAGAATTAGGAAGAGAGGGAAAAGAGAAAAGAGGGTCAGAGAAGAAAGATCGGAAGAGAGAGATCAAGCGAGTGGAGAGGCTGTATTTATTGTTGATGATGAGTATTAATGGAGGTATCTCCTCCTTCTCATTAAGAGAGTGGAAGAAAGGATTAGAGAGGAGAGGGACTTAGAGAGAGGGAGAGGGGAGAGAGCCATAGAGGAAGACGATGAAGAGGGGTTAGAGGAAGCGAGAGGGAGGAGGAGAAAGAAGAGGGATCGGCGGTGGCCGACCTCGGTACGGCAGAGTCAGCCGTATGGGTTTAGAGGAGCTTCAGGTGATCTCCATCACAGCCACACGGTGGCGCACTGGTTCGAGCAGCTGTCTGCACATAGAGCTGCTAGATCGAAGGTCACCAAGGGACGAAGCACGGTGGAGTGAGGTCGTACGGAAAGGTGGCACCCGTTGGTGTCGGGGTTCGCGGTGGCTGACACAAAGAGCTGGGTCGAGGTGAGTCAGGGTTTTGGCTTTTGATTAACTCTTTATGGTGTTTTGTCAGAGTTCATGGTGGTGTGCAGTGGCTGGTCGGGGAAGATGAAGGTGGTGTTGGTGTTCTGACAGGTTGGTGGGGTGATTGTGGGGGTGTAGGTGTAGAAGCAGAAAATAGCACAAATGGTATGGAAGCGCAGAAGACAATAGTTGCTGCACAGAAGCACAGAAGTCAACAGTGGTTTAAAGCATAGAAGACAACAGTCGTTTCACATACTTCACAGAAGCGTAGGAGGCAACAAGGGTAAGTGCATAAAGGAAATTTTTTAGTAAAATCATGTTTACAAAGATCTTTTACAAACTCTTTAGGATCACATATAAAGACTAAACCGTAAACCACTGCCTACAAAGTATGCAAAGCGTGCAGACCCCAAAACACACAGCAGTGTTAGAGCGAACCACTTCTAGTTAGATGTAGAGGAACTCTAATATGGCTAATGAAGCAGCTATTGGACCAAACAAGAACGTAGCTCTTGCCCACAACACTACTCGCGGCTCTTCCAGCATAACAAGGTGCGCAGCCCCACCTACTCCAATATGGCTATGAAGCCATTATTGAGTGGGGCAGAGCATAACCTATGGCTCTTCGGGTTGGCAATCAATCCAAACCCGGTAGCTTTGATCTCGAAGACCTCCAAGATGTTGTTTATGTTTGAACTCCTTATGCCAGACGCACAAATTCATCCAGAAGCTAGTAGTGGTTCTTCTACAAAGCCACAACTTCTTTGAACGAAGAGATCTACAACTAACAGTCGACTTGTGCAAGGCCTACGGCCGTCCGAAGCTAAGTCGGGGTCGAGCATGACGAAATAATAAAAAAATGTGAGCAAAGTGTTAACAGAAAGTACCACTTTAAATAAGCTGTATGGTCCAACCCATAGGCCATGTGGCGATCAGTCAAAGGACTCTGGAGTAATGGGGTGAACCTAGGACTTAGCACAATGAATCTCATTTAATTGATTTATTTGACTAAGTTACCGCTTCTCGAGCCCTAAACAGCGGTAATTAAAGAGGATGTTGACTCAGCCATTCAAGGGTGGTCATTTAATGTTCCTAAGAAAATAACTTCGACCGAACTCTCCCCTTCGGATTAACCCAGAAGTGCAGCCCCCTCGGTTCAACCCAGAAGCGCAGTGCCTTCAAATCCAATCCAGAAGTGCAGCCCATTCAACGGCTCCTTCATTTGAGACGTTGTTGCCTCAGCACAGTCTCTTATCGTCCTAAAGCGCAGTGACTTCGTTGCCTCGGCACAGTCTCTTCGTCGCCCTAAAGCATGGAGACTTTGTTGCCTTAGCACAGCTCCTTGTTGTCCTAAAGCGTAGAATTTTGTTGCCTTAGCACACTCTCAATGTCTCCCTAATGTGCAGTAACTTTTGCCTCAGCACAGTCTCCTCGTTGCCTAAAGTGCAGTGACTTTGTTGCCTCAGCATGGTCTCCTCGTCGCCCTAAAGAGCAGTGACTTCGTTGCCTTAGCACCATCTCTTTGTCGCCATAAATGCAGTAGTGACTTCGTTGCCTCAGCATGGTCTCCTCGTCACCCTAAAGTGCAGTGACTTCGTTGCCTCAGCACAGTCTCCTTGTCGCCCTAAAGTGTAGTGATATTGAAACCTTATGAGAAGCATAGCCCGTAAGGACGTACAGTTCTATGAGGTGGCATTGTTCCACATGGCCACTCTGGCATCTTTATTTTTTCAGATATGATCCAATCGGTTTGTTTATACCGCCGCTCCTAAGATAAGAACAAAATTTGGTTCTATTGATATGAGCAATATCCAATCGGTTTGTTTAAACCGTCGCTACTAAGATAGGAATAAAGTTGGTTTGTTGACCTGGACAATATCCAATCTGTTTGTTTGGATGCCCCTAAGATAGGGATAAAATCCGACTCTATGGATAGGAGCAAAACCTACTCTGCTTCATCCGATTAAGATTATCGAGCCATAAGCACACGCCATGTGTCATTTATTCGGTTATGTTGATGACCACCCGAGATCTTGATAGAAGAGAATCTCAGTATCCACCACGTTTTAGCTCAGCAGTAGCCCTCATTGTGCGGTTACAACAGATTCTCTCATATCTCCACGCGCAGAGCTATTGTGCGCCCAGAAAAAACCTATGCACATCGGATATGTGCTAAGATAAATAGAAGGAGTTGGCCATCATTAAAGAGGTTTTCATCTTCCTGATTAGCAACCCTGAGTACCATTCTTGAGCATCAGAAAGTAAATACAAATTCAAGTTATCGTCATACCGTCAACGCACTAAAGGAGCCGCTGTCGTGCTCGATCTCAACCGTCACACTTTCCTAGAAATTTTTGCACTTAATCCTCTTATTTGGGATACGTTTGAATACAAAAAGTTAGTTCAACTTTTGTCATGGCAAACAAGATGGAGACTCTGCTGGGGACTTCCTCCTCCTTCGACGAGAAGATGTTGTTGTAATCCAACGATAACTTATTGGGGTCTTCTAAAT
>JANAVB010009672.1:0-57095 GCA_029216955.1 Iris pallida
GACAGATGATTTTCGATGAAGGCATCGACAGCCAATAGTTGAGGACGGAGCAGGAAAGATGACCATAATAGTTGGATATTTTTCTCTTATTTTTTGTCGTTTTGCTTTTTCTGAATATGCATGTTTATTATTGTGTGGATGTTTTTTTTGAAAAACTAAGCCTACATTAATAATGGACAACATGAACATACTATCAACTAGTAGAAAAACTCTCATTGTTAAATAACTAAGTGGGAGAGGATATTTATTTAGTATAAATCCTATGGTCTCCATAACTGGTTTGTAGGTGATGTAATTATACTTGCGCGTTGGCTTTAGTGCCTTCTTCCATATCGGATGAGTATAATTATGGATCACCAGTACAAACTTTCTTAGGAATAATTACATAAAGTTACCTAGTATGTGTTCACTTCTCCATCTGAAGGAACTCATTACAAGGTAATGGACTTAGTATTAAGTAATGGTATACACTTAGATACAAATAATGGTATCCTCCCCATCAGAGTCACTGCTATTATTTGTATGACCAGAGTAAGACCAACATGTTAATTTTATTTGCCATAAAGTTATGTTGACATGATAGTAAAATTAATAAGAAAAACCTACTTGAACAAAGTTGAATTTGTATACGTCCACACTATCGTGGCATGCTAAATTCATGGTGTTCAAGGTGTTAGTGAATTTCTTATTATTGTTTTGAGGGAATCAATATTTAATTAATTCAAAAAGTTTTTTTGCCCTACATAATTTTATTTATGTGATTCTCAGGATTTCAAAAATGGGTTCTTTCAGTCCACTTATGGTGATTCTTAAAGAAAATAAACTTACTGGACCTAATTATATTGATTGGAAACGTAATTTAGACATTGTTCTGACTGCTGAGGAGTACAAATATGTACTTATTGAGAAATGCCCACCTAAGCCTGATGCTAACTCTGATGAAGAGGTCAAAGAGGCTTATAAAAAGTGGAAAAAGGCAGATGAGATGACGCGGTGTTACATTCTGGCATCTATGTCAAATGTACTGTAACATCAGCATCAGGCCATGGCCACAGCTTATGAAATGATGTATAACCTCAAGAAACTCTTCGAACATCAGAGTAAAGCAGTTAGGCAGTTTGCTATGAAATGTTTGATGAATACAAAAATGGCTGAGGGTACACCAGTAAGGGATCATGTTCTCAAGGTGATGGATCATCTGAATGAGATGGAGATCCTTGGAGCTGAAATCAATGGGGAATCCCAGGTCGATATCATTCTCGGGACTCTGCCTAAAAGTTTTGACAATTTTTGCCTTAATTACAACAAGAACAAAAGGTTGTATAGTTGGCAGAACTTGCAAAAGAGCTACAGAAATGCTGAATCTCTCTTTAGGCAGAGTGGTCATGTTTTTGTTTCTGAAAAGGCTTCTACTTCTAAGCCAAAAGGCGGGTAAGAAGAAGAATGAAGAACAGATGGCTACTCTAGAGGAGGGTGAATAGAGTTTATAATGATAATAACCAATTAAAAAATCAACTCTATCGCAATCTAAAAATAATCAGAGTAAATGCGAAAATAAATGAGAAACAAGAAAGCATACGCAAACACAGCCGATTTTAACCTGATTTTCCTCGTGGAGGACTAGTCCAGGCCTGAGAACTCTAGCTCAGGATTAAATCCACTATTTGTGAAATAGTAGTTACATCCTGTGCCTTTTCTTCAGAAGAGCACGTCAACTTCTTACAATGGATCGCAGTGGCGATGCTTGGACTTTTCCAAGCGACTTCTTGAACTCTTGCACAAGACTCCTAACTGAGAGATGCTGAGCACTCGAGACTTAGAAAACTTGTGGCTAGTAGATGAAGAAGGATATGGCTTATATTGAGCTTAAGAGAGAAGAGAAGAGAAGATTGGATGAATAAAAATGAGAGAATTCTTGGCCTATTTATAGGTTTTTAACATGCAGAATTCGGCCAGAATTCTGGTAGGAATTTTCAAAAAATTGGCCGTTGGACAACTAGCAACCAGCCAACCCTAAAAATTAGGGTACTGATTTTTAGGAGACAGAGTTCGGCCCGAACTCTGTGTGGAGGCAGAGTTCGGCCCAAAATCTGTCTCCAGAGCACAGAACTGGTCTAAGGGTCCAATGGGCTAAGTTTAGATGTGGAGCTTTATGGATTTTGGATGGGTTGTGGGTTGAGTCTCAAGAGCCCAGCATAACTCAGCTTATAATCATTCTAGACTCAATAAATATAAAAGTACAGACGTGAAAACGACTTGTATTTGCACAACTGAGCTGTCGTCTGGCTTGAGCAGAATATAGACGTCGTGTGTCGTATTGAATTATCACAAGTATTATTTAGTCAATGTTATCAATATTTGGTTGACTGTGACTTTGTGTCAACAATCTTCCCCATATTGATAATTGACAAAATAATAATTGTATATTCAATATCCATACCTGGATACATGTAACGACATAGCTCCCCCATAATAAGTGCCGAGCTTAAGAGTAGCTCCCCCATGAACAATGCTGTGAATCTTTGTTGGCCTGTTAATAATATTCTTCCAAACACAGATATAAATCAAATAAACAGAATATACACATAAAATATACACATAACTCCCCCTTTTGGCATTGAGCAATATGAGATAGATAAAGAGTAACTGGCAAAACACACGTAAAGGAGAAGAAACTGCATATAAAATAAGATAATGACCAAGAGTCATAGAAACTGATAATAGATCTACCAATGTCTCAAAATCACAACTCATAATAAGTCTACTACAAAGCAAGTACATAAAAGTAACTAAAAATGCAGAAAACATAATCTAAGATCTCCAGTAGCAGCCTCAAGTAGCAGTCCAAAACCATCAACGAGCACGAGAGGGCCCAGCGTCGTCCGATGGATCAGTAAAGGAGCGACGTGGGTCCATAAATTCCACATCTGGATCCATGTAGCGACAGACCCAAGGATCATCAATACGAAAGCCCTCACGATCGGGATCTCGCTCCATAGGAATGGGCATGGTAGGATGGCGAGACATGGAATACCGAATGTCATGCAGCGAGTTGCTGATAGCACTCATCTGCAATGTGGTCCGATAATCCAGCTGAGTCCAACGATCGTCCTCCAAAGTAAAACGATCTCGGAGCATAGTCTGAAGAGACTCGAGAGTGGCAGGAGGAGGAGGAGGATCCTGTCCGAGAGGAGGGGCATCTGGCTCATCCTCAGAATGCTCAGACAAGACCGAGGAGCCAATGGCCGCTGAAGCCTCCTTGCCTTGGAGAGAAAGGCAGGGGCAGGTAAGAATGGACACTCATCAAGTGGTACATGGAACGCACGAAAGATCATAGGAAGATATAAAGCTTAAACCAAGGATCTTGGCTTCTTCCTATAGTTGATCATCCAATCCATCATTGTGCGTAGAAGATTGAAGGGAACATGGAAGTGGAGATGGTATAAGGCCGATATTTCAAAATAAGTAACTTCATCGGTAGAGCCCGCTTTGGGTAGAATAGTGTTGAAAATGATCCGATGAAGTTCATAAAAATAAGGGTTGAGAAATTTAGCCAAAAGCTTACGAGGACGTGTGTTAGGGCTACACAAGTCGTCCTTGAAGCTTTCAAGTGAAATTCCATCGGGAAATTGGAAAGATCTTGCTTCAACAAGCTTTTCCCAAGAATTTGGCTCTTAAAGTTCAAGATATTCGGCCAATTCAAAATTATCAAATGAGATATCAATACCCGCAACACGTGAATAGATGCGAGTATCATCATGAGTCAAATTGCAATAAAACATTTGTATTGCACTACGATATATGACCAAATTTGAGGTAACAAGTTCGTCAAGGCAAAGGTCATTAAAGAGTGCATCATATTGAGAGAAAATTGTGAAGTTTATGGGATGTCCCGCAAACACCGGACGTGTCCGAAAATTACTAAACCATTCATTGGATGCATCTAGTGATATAAAAATTCGGTCGTCGAAAGTGTTTGGATCACGTGGACGTGGAGGATTGAACAACGGATGGGTTTGTTGTTCAATTGCCGGTGCAACGGGTGGTGCAACGGGCGGCTCAACTGAAGGAGGAGCATTCGACGAGGACGCGCCCTCGGTCCGAAGTCTCTTCCCACGGTTAAGCAAACGTGGAGCCATAACACAATAGATAGATAATAAAGGAATTTGAGATATAGAAAAGAAAGGAGTTATACCTTAAAATATTGAAAGATTATGAAAGAGAATTGAAAACCAAGCCTCCTCCTTGAGTTTGGGGAAGAATGAAGCTCTAGAAAGGAGAAAATCAGGTTAGGGTTTTGAGAGTTTTGAGTTGGAGAAGTAGAAAAGGTGGTAAGAAGGAAGGAGAGGGAAGAGAAACCAAAATTAAGTGGAGGGTTTCTCTTGGTCGGGTCAATTAATGACCATTGGATCAACAATTGGATCAACGGCTGAGCCTGTTCCCGGTTCTGGAACAGGCAGGTCGAATTCGGCCCGAACTCTGGTTGGGGCAGAGTTCGGCCCAAATTCCGGATCCTGGGGACAGAACAAGAATTAGGCTGAGTTGAGCAAAAAATGGTTAAGTAAAGAGAAAAACCAATATACTATATGAGTATAAGTACAGAAAAATATCCAATAAGTAAATAGACGGATAGCAGATAGTGAGTTCAAAGCAGTAATATGAAGTTTGAAAAATTAGTATTTCAGCAAGTGATAAATAAAAATGAACCGTATAATAAACAAGGAATTATATCATAATTCAATATTTTGAAGCTGCCATGGGTTAGCTGCAGGGGCCGGATCCCAGCTAGCGGTAGTCCTGAGGACTAGTGTACCATGTCGCTTAGGCTTTTATACCTTGTTGTCAGAAGGACCCTTTCGGCTTGTACCCATAGCAAGTTTATCATAAGAGAATCACAATATATTCGATATTTACGCAGGTTTATTTTAATTTATAACAGCTTCATCTAAAATTCCAAGTTCACGACAAAGAAAATTGAAGCGCTCTTCGGATAATGGTTTGGTGAAGAAGTCTGCTAACTGATGATCAGTGTCAATAAATTCTATGTTAATCGTGCCATTTTGCTGATGATTACGCAAAAAGTGGTATCGTATCTCAATGTGCTTCGTGCGTGAGTGACAAATAGGGTTCTTAGTAAGATTTATTGCACTAGTGTTGTCACAAAAGATTGGAATATGCATGAAAGATAAATTATAGTCTTCAAGGGTTTGCTTCATCCACAGAATTTGTGCACAACAATGCCCAGCTGCTATGTATTCAGCTTCTGTTGTGGATAGTGCGACAGAATTCTGCTTCTTGCTAAACCAAAAGACTAAAGCCTTTCCTAATAAATGACACGTGCCGCTCGTACTTTTACGGTCGACCTTGCATCCGGCGAAGTCAGCATCAGAGTAACTAATGAGGTCAAAGGATGTTGACTTGGGATACCATAGGCCCACTGTAACTGTATCCTTAAGGTATCGAAAGATACGCTTAACTGCGATCATGTGTGATTCCTTATGATTTGCTTGATATCTAGCACACAGGTAAACGCTAAACATTATATCAGGGCGACTAGCAGTATGATAGAGTAAACTGCCTATCATACCTCGATACTTACGTTGATCTACGGGTTTGTCGCTATCATCTGGTTCAAGTTTGGTTGAAGTAGCCATAGGAGTGCTGATTGGTTTGACGTTATCAAGGTCGAATTTCTTCAGCATGTCCTTCGTATACTTCGACTGACAGATGAAGGTTCCATTTGACATTTGTTTGACTTGTAGCCCAAAAAAGTAGTTGAGCTCCCCCATCATACTCATCTCAAACTCGGTCTGTATACACTTGGCAAAATTTTGACAAAGGGTTTCATCAGTAGAACCAAAAATAATATCATCTACATATATTTGTACTAAAAGAATAGTGTCTTTAAAAAATTTTATGAAAAGTGTAGTGTCAATTTTCCCTTTTGAAAAACCTTTCTCAAGCAAGAAGTTGCTTAGCCGTTCATACCAAGCTCTAGGAGCTTGTTTGAGGCCATATAGCGCTTTCTTTAGCTTGAACACGTGGTCGGGAAATTTGTGATTTTTAAAGCCAGGAGGTTGTTTTACATAAACTTCCTCCTTAATAAAACTATTCAAGAAAGCACTTTTAACATCCATTTGAAATAATTTGAAATTTTGAAAATTTGCAAATGCACAAAGCATCCGAATGGATTCTAATCTAGCAACAGGAGCATACGTCTCATCGTAGTCGATACCTTCCTCTTGGTTGTATCCTTGGGCTACTAGACAAGCTTTGTTGCGTGTGACTGAACCATCTTCATTTACTTTGTTTCTAAAAATCCATTTAGTACCAATAATCGAGTGATTAGCCGGTCTAGGAACGAGTTCCCATACTTGGCTCCTCTCGAATTGGTTGAGTTCCTCTTGCATAGCAGAAATCCAAAATTCACCATTGAAAGCTTCTAAAATATTTTTCGGCTCAATTTGTGAAATAAAGGCAGTGCTAGCAATAGAGTCTCTTAATGATGATCTAGTAGTTACTCCACGTGAGACCTCGCCGATTACCAAATTTTCTGGATGTGATGGCTTGAAAGAGAACTTCTTTGGCAAGCCTTCCAGAGAATTGGTTTCGGTTGTGGTATTCATTGGAGTAGATGTTGATGGTTCAATATCATCATCAAGAGTAGCTGCAGCACTGTTATCTTTATCAAAAGTCATATTTGTAGACTCTTCCACAATTAAAGAGCATTTTTTAAAAACTCTATATCCCTTGCTCTTGGCCGCATAGCCAAGGAAAATACCATCGTCAGCTTTGGCATCAAATTTGCCTAAGTTGTCTTTGGTGTTAAGGATAAAACATCTACATCCAAAAACTCTAAAATAAGAAACATTTGGGGTTCTCCCAAACCAAAGCTCATAGGGTGTTTTCTTCGTAATAGGACGAATAAGCACCCTATTTAAAATGTGGCATGCTGTACTGACAGCTTCAGCCCAAAAGTATTTCGGAAGTGAAAACTTGTTCAACATGACTCTAGCCATATCGCCAAGAGTCCTATTCTTCCGCTCCACAACACCATTTTGTTGAGGAGTTCTTGGACAAGAAAACTCATGATTAAAACTATTGGAATCACAAAACTTTTCAAAATTAGAATTTTTGAATTCGCCTCCATGATCACTTCGGATACGAGTAATCATGTAGCCTTTTTCGTTTTGAACTTTCTTAACAAAAATTTTGAAAACCGAAATAGCATCACTTTTATTTGCAAGAAAGAAAACCCAAGTAAATCTTGAAAAATCATCAACAATAACAAAGGTATAGAGTTTTCCACCAAGACTGGCTACTCTACTAGGGCCAAATAAATCCATATGGAGTAGTTACAAGGGTCTAGTAGTGCTTACAGAGTTTATGGAATGAAAAGAAGACTTGGTTGCCTTATTCAACTAACATTCGGCACATACGGTGTCCTTTTTGAATGTGATGTCGGGCAAGCCTCTAACTAGCTTCTTGGTCGATAGCCTGGATATAGTATCCATGTTGGCATGACCAAGACGCTGGTGCCATAGTAGTCGTTCATCTTTATGAGCATATAGGCATCTACCTGCATTGTTAGTATTTCCAGACAAATAGAAAATATAAATATTATCCTCTCTTACCCCTTCAAAAGCAATGTCTCCCGTTGATCTATCATAAATAAGGCATTTGTTTTGTCCAAAGTTAATGTCATATCCATGGTCAGCAAGATGACTAATGCTGAGCAGGTTATGCTTTAACTCGGTCACTACGCAGACATCCTTTATTACGAGAGAGGGAGGATAACCAATATTACCATTACCTATAATATAACCTTTAAGGTTGTTGCCGAAGGATACATATCCTTCTCTCTTCATCGATAGTTATGCGAAAAGATTTGTGTCTCCCGTCATATGCCACGAGCATCCACTATCGAGAATCCACTTACTCTTAGTTGAGGAGGGAAGGTCCACCTACATCAAGAGTAGATGTGACCTTTGGTACCCAAGTTCTTGAGGGTCCTGAAAAGTTAGTTTTTGGAAACCATACATATATCTTTCTATCTACTAATCTTCTAATTCTACATTGTGGTGATATGTGTCCATATAAACCACAATAAGTACATATAGCATTCCTATTTATATTAGGAGCATGCTGATGATGTCTATAATGAGGAGAAGTATGATGATTAGCATGGTGATGATGACTATGCATAGAGTGATGTGGAGTAGCATGGTGATATTGTCTATATGGAACATCAGAGTAATATGGAGTAGCATGGTGATAATGTCTATATGGAGCAGCATGGTGATGATGTCTATATGTAGAATGATGTTGATTGTGTCTTTGTGCAACATTTTGATGATTGTATCTATGTGTAGCATGATGATTATGTAACATATAAGAGTTATTTCTACGTGCATGTGGTTTGTGTGCTTTATGAAAGTGTGTGTACATGAAAGCATGGTTATGTGTTGTAGGTGGATGACGTGGAAGACTAGTATGAGAAATGTTATGCTTTGTGTGTGTCTCATGTGATTGGGTTTGAGGTTGAACAACCTGTTTTCCCAATTTAGTCTCTAATCTCTTAGAGACAGCCTGCAGTTCAGTAACCTTAGCATTTAAACCATATATCTTAGTCATAGAAATCTTGTGTCTACTCTTTTCTTCAGCAAGCATCGTGTTGAGTGTTGTGATTTCATGTGTTTGTTGCTCAATACGTGCTTCGGCATCATGAAGGCTTAGTTTAAGCTTAGATACCTCATCTGTGACTTCCGTGGGTGAAATGTCTCTAATGTTATCAAGCAAAAAAGAAATTCTTTGAATTTTGACTTCATGACTTTTGATTTTGTCCTTGGCATGTTTGTATTTACCAATGATCTTTTTGTGATCATCGAGTAAATCGGTGAAAGCATCGCCAAGTTCATCAAAAGAGAAGTCGTCAAGAGTTTCGTTTGATACCTTGTCGAACGTCGCCATTAGGCACACATTAGCCGTATCTTGAGGAGAGTCTTTTTCTTCCTTGGAGTCACTAGCATCGCTTTCATGCCAAATGCTTGTGTTGGCATATTTCTTTGAGGAGGTCTTCTTGTATGGCTTCTCATAGCGGTTGCCTTTCTTCAAGAATGGACAGTCTTTTCGGACGTGTCCAGTCTTCTTGCAACCGTAGAAGGTTGGCTCTTCTTCGCCATCTTCTTGTGGTTCCTTCTTTTTTCGATTGAAGCGGAGGAATTTCTTGAAGTTGCGGACCATAAGAGCTTGATCATCATCTTCTGAGTTGTCGTCATCTGTCTCTTCGGGTTCAGCCCTCTGTCGGTGAGCTTTGAGTGCGATCTCCTTAGCCTTAGGAGCAGGCTCTTCGAAGTCCTTGAGGTCAAGCTCATGAGTCATTAGCTTTCCCATCAAGGTCTCCATGGACATGGTTGTGAGATCATTTCCTTCTATGATGGCTGTCACCTTAGGGTTCCAAATTTTTGGTAGCCCCCTAAGTAGCTTACGAATCTTCTCGTGATTTGAATATTGCTTGCCGAGTGAAGACAGGGGGTTGATGATGTCGAGGAATCTTGTGAACATTTGCGTGATCGTCTCGTTTGGCTTCATCTTGAAAGCCTCGTATTCTTGAGTGAGACGACTTATCTTAGATTCCTTGACTTGGGTAGTTTCTTCATGCGTCACTTCTAGAAGTCTCCATACTTCGTGAGATGTGGTGCATGTAGATACCCTGTTAAACTCATTCCTGTCTATAGCACAGAATAAAGCATTAATAGCTCTCGCGTCTAGACTTGCCTGTTTTTTCTCCTCGTCAGAATACTTGTCATGTGATTTCTCAATGAGATCACCGTTGACAACTATTCTGGCGGGCTTTTTATAACAGTCAGTAACGATAGTCCACAGGTCAAAGTCTAGCGACTTGAGATAAAAACTCATCCTTGTTTTCCAATACGTGTAGTTAGTTCCATCAAATAGGGGAGGCCTATGAGTGGACTGTCCTTCACCGTGATTGGAAATCAAGGATTGTGTGGTTGCCATGGATCAGCTCTAGGATGTAAGTCCTTGTAAAGAGAACAGAGCTCTGATACCAATTGAAGAACAGATGGCAACTCTAGAGGGGGGTGAATAGAGTTTATAATGATAATAACCAATTAAAAAATCAACTCTATCACAATCTAAAAATAATCAGAGTAAATACGGAAATAAATGAGAAACAAGAAAGCATACGCAAACACAGCCAATTTTAACCTGGTTTTCCTCGTGGAGGACTAGTCCAGGCCTGAAAACTCTAGCTCAGGATTAAATCCACTATTTGTGAAATAGTAGTTACACCCCGTGCATTTTCTTTAGAAGAGCACGTCAACTTCTTACAATGGATCGCAGTGGCGATGCTTGGACTTTTCTAAGCGACTTCTTGAACTCTTGCACAAGACTCCTAACTGAGAGATGCTTAGCACTCGAGACTTAGGAAACTTGTGGCTAGTAGATGAAGAAGGGTATGGCTTATATTGAGCTTAAGAGAGAAGAGAAGAGAAGATTGGATGAATGAAAATGAGAGAATTCTTGGCCTATTTATAGGTTTTTAACAGGCAGAATTCGGCCAGAATTCTGGTAGGAATTTTCAAAAAATTGGCCGTTGGACAACTAGCAACCAGCCAACCCTAAAAATTAGGGTGCTAATTTTTAGGGGATAGAGTTCGGCCCGAACTCTGTGTGGAGGTAGAGTTCGGCCCGAACTCTGTCTCCAGAGCACAAAACTGGTCCAAGGGTCTAATGGGCTAAGTTTGGATGTGAAGCTTTATGGATTTTGGATAGGTTGTGGGTTGAGTCTCAAGAGCCCAGCATAACTCAGCTTACAATCATTCTAGACTCAATAAATATAAAAGTACAGACGCGAAAACGACTTGTATTTGCACAACTGAGCTGTCGTCTGGCTTGAGCAGAATATAGACGTCGTGTGTCGTATTGAATTATCACAAGTATTATTTAGTCAATGTTATCAATATTTGGTTGACTGTGACTTTGTGTCAACAAAGAATAACATTCAGAAACAGGCAAACTCAGCAAAGAAGGGCATGGGACCTCAAGGTACGGTGAAAAAGCCGAAAGGCAAATATTTCAAGTACAAAGGGTCAGGACATTGGAAGACTGATTGTCCACTTCTCAAACAAGGGAACAAAGAAGGTATATCTCATTTACTAGTAGTTGAAATATATTTAGCGATATTATCTACCGGCACCTGGTGTGTAGATACAGGAGCCACTAATCATGTCAGCAATACATTACAGGGGATCCAGGAAACCAGACGGCTCAGTGATGGAGAGATATGCTTGTTCATGGGTGATGCTACAAAAGTAACAGTCGTAGCATTAGGAGATGTTACTTTATCTTTTAGTAGAAATAAGTCTTTGACATTGAGAGATTGTCTTTATGCACCTTCACTTAGAAGAAATTTAGTTTCTGTTTCTATGTTAGTGAAGGATGGATATTCAGTTTATTTTAATGACAATATTGTTATTAGAAAGAATAAACATTTTATTTATTCTGGTGCATTGGTTGATAATCTGTATGTCATTAATCCTATTTTACCCACAATGCAACTTATGGAAATGAATAATATGTCATCTAACTTAAATAAGAGAAAAGAACCTTCTTGTATGAACCAAACATATCTTTGGCACTTGCGATTGGGGCATATTAACCTAAGAAGGATTCAAAGACTGGTTGAAGATGGACCTTTGAGTTCATTGGAAATGGAGGCACTACCAGTCTGTGAATCCTGCTTGGAAGGTAAAATGACCAAAAGGCCATTTACGGCAAAGGGGTATAGGGCCAAAGATATGTTGGAATTGGTTCATTCTGATTTGTGTGGACCCATGACTATCCAAGCTAGAGGTGGCTTTGAACATTTTGTCACATTTATTGACGATTATTCAAAGTATGGATACATTTATTTGATTCGTCGTAAGTCTGAGAGCTTTGAGAAATTCAAAGAGTACAAGGTTGAAATGGAGAAACGTCATAGAAAATGTATCAAGTCATTACGATCAGATCATGGTGGTGAGTAACTCTTTGGAGAGTTTACGGATTATTTATCAGAGGCTGGGATTGCATCCCAATTGACTGCACTTGGAACGCCCCAGCAGAATGGTATAGCCGAACGAAGGAATAGAACTCTTATGGAGATGGTTAGATCAATGATAAGTTATTCGGATTTACCAGATTCATTTTGGGGATATGCCTTAGAGACTGCAGCTTATATTTTGAACTTGGTTCCATCTAAGTCAGTACCTCTTACTCCCACAGAGCTGTGGATTGGGCATAAGCCTAGTCTGAAACATGTTCGCATTTGGGATAGTCCAGCACATGTGCTGAATGGAAAAGAAGATAAGTTGGAATCTCGTACAGAAGTACGCTTGTTTGTAGGCTATCCAAGAGGAACGAAAGGAGGTTTATTTTATAGTCCTAAGGATCAGAAGGTCATTGTTAGCACCAATGCCTGATTCTTAGAGGAAGACTATGTGATGAACCATAAACCCACAAGTAGAGTTGTTCTAAAAGAACTGAGAGGTGAGACACTAAGTACTTCAGTTCCAACAGTACAAGAGGATGAACCACAAATAACTTCACAATGTGTCACAAATGTTACACCACAACCGATAGTGCCTCATTGTAGTGGGAGGGTTGTGATACAACCTGATAGATATATGTTCTTGGAAGAGTCGTCAGACTTCATCCCTGAGGAACAAGATTATGATCCCTGTACCTACAATGAAGCACTCCAAGATAAAGATGCAAAGTCTTGGCAAAAAGCAATAATATCTGAAATAGAATCTATGGATTCTAATCAGGTCTGGGAGCTTGTAGAACCACCCGTTAGTGTAAAAGCCATTGGATGCAAGTGGGTCTATAAGAGAAAAAGTGGATCAGACGGTAAGTTTGAAACCTTTAAAGCTCGACTTGTAGCAAAACGTTTTACTCAAAGAGAGGGTATCGATTATGAGGAAACCTTTTCTCCAGTAGCCATGCTTAAGTCTATCCGAATTCTTTTATCTATTACAGCTCATCTCGATTATGAGATTTGGAAAATAGATGTCAAGACAGCTTTCCTTAATGGAAGTCTTGAGGAAGACATCTATATGAAGCAACTAGATGGGTTCATTGAAAAGGGCCAAGAGCATCTTGTTTGTAAGCTCAAGAAGTCCATTTATGGACTTAAACAAGCTTTCAGATCTTGGAACATATGTTTTGATCAGATGATAAAATCCTATGGATTTGATCAATGTCAGGATGAATCATGTGTATACAGAAAGTGTGACAAAAATGTGGTGGTGTTTCTAGTACTTTATGTGGATGACATCTTGCTCATTGGAAACAATATGAAGGTGTTATCTGATGTAAGGGTATGGTTATCCAAACAATTTGATATGAAGGACTTGGGAGAAGTAGGTCACATCCTTGGGATCAAAGTTCTACGAGATCGTAAGAAAAGGATGTTGGGCTTATCCCAAGCTTCCTATATCGATACTGTACTAACTCGTTTTAGTATGCAAAATTCTAAGAAAGGTTTCTTACCTTTTAGACATGGAATTACTCTATTCTTACCTTTTAGACATGGAATTACTCTATCAAAGAAGCAGTGTCCGAGGACACCTAAAGAGATAGATAACATGAAGGTAGTTCCTTATGCTTCAGCAGTAGGAACCTTAATGTATGCAATGCTATGTACGAGACCAGACATCTGCTTTGTCGTAGGCATGTCAGCAAATATCAGTCAAACCCAGGACAAGAGCACTGGACTGCCATAAAGCATATTTTGAAGAACCTGAAAAGGACTAAAGAGTAGATGCTAGTTTACCAGGCAGATAGTTTAGTTCCTTTAGGGTATACAGACTCAGATTTTCACTCAGATAGGGATTCCAGGAAATCTACCTTAGGTTATGTGTTTACTTTGGGAGGTGGAGCCATTGTGTGGAGGAGTATCAAGCAAAAATGTATTGCTGATTCCACAATAGAAGCCGAGTATGTGGCAGCCCTGAGGCAGCCAAAGAAGCAGTTTGGCTCAGAAATATTCTGTTGGACTTAGATGTGGTACCTAGTTTGCCTAAGTCTATTACACTTTATTGTGATAATAGTGGTACAGTTGCAAACTCGAAGGAACCACGAGCCCATAAGACAGGTAAACACATTGAACGTAAATACCACCTGATACGAGATTTCGTAAAGAAAGGAAAAGTTGATGTGATCAAGATAGCATCAGATGACAACCTAGCGGATCCCTTTACAAAGAGCTTACCAGCTAAGTCTTTTGATAGTCATGTTGAGGGAATGGGAGTCAGATGTGTAGCAGCATGGCTTTAAGTATAAGTGGAAGTTTTGTAACAGTATACTAAAAAGCAATACTTTGAGTATAAGTGGGAGATTGTTAGGATTATATACTAAAAGCATCACTTTTGTAGTAACCTTATTTCCTTAAATTTTGAATGAGAATCATATAGGCAAATGTTTGTATATTGTATTTATTGCAAGTGTTAATGCAAATGTCTGATATTCTATATTGTAGATAATATGGTGTGTGGTGTCACACAGAAGATCATATTATCAGTTCCCTATGGAGTATATAAATAGTTTACAACCTAGATGGACTTGGACAATCTATTAGAAAGGTTATAGTGTAATCTGGTATTAGTCTATCTTGACTATAGGTTTACACTAGTACACTTTGTGTGTATTGAACAGGACCACTTGAGGTTGTTCTCTTTGTACTGACTACATTAGAGAACAAACACCTCTGTTATTATGGATGCTTGTGCTCTTAATCCGGATATAATAACAGACATGTATATGCAGTGTGTATTATTTTGACTCATGAAAGTATGAGATTCATTATGGATCAACAACCTCTATGAATTGGGTAATAACATTGTATGTATGATGGGTTGTTGATTATAAATAGAATCTATGTCCCGATACATCGGGTTGATGATGTCCCCTTAAGGAGCTCATAAGGATTGTCATGTAAATTCTGCAGGTAGATTATATCCGACATGACAAATAAAGTTGAGCGGTACTACTTAAGGATAAAAGATGTCGAATCAATATAGTTGTCAGTAACTTAATTTGATTGACGGACATACGATATCTTAACGTAGGGTGCCAAACGAGCATATAATAAAAGGAGCCCACAAACATAATTTGGGATTAGGGAGGTAGTGCAACAATAGCTCATTAGTGGACCGAGCTATTGTTAATGGGCCTGAATTGTGTGTTCGGGCTGAACACGGGATATCTAGATCCGTTAGGAGGCCTAACCTTAATTTCTCTTCATGGTCCCTGCCGTAGCCTATATATATTCTCTATTCTCTAGTCGCTAGATGATTGATCAAAAATCTAAAGCTTTCTCTAAATTTGTGATTCACGTAATACGAGAAAGAGAGGGATGCCAAGAAGAAAAAAAAGTTGGGAGATCGTCGCCCATACGACGTCCAACTCGAGGAAGGAATACGTGCAGAAGATCTTGGGGTCGTCCGCTCGGGATTGCCAGGAATTACTTGTCTTCTTTCCGCCGCAGGTATAATTTGTGAACCCTAGTTTCTGTCTATGAAGGGTTAGAACACGTATTAAATTTGTTTAACTTTCTATCGATCAATACGCACACTAAAGTAAGGGTCCTGGGAATCCCCAGTTCCATCATGATATCTCTTCTACATACTCAAATTTTAGAAAGTATAACCTCCTCCTTCTCTCTATTTCAATTTCGTATATTTCTATACTTTTCTTAGAAATCATGCCTAGGATTCACAACCCCTTCAAAAGGAAGAAGACCGCGGCTAGTGAAGAAGCCTCGTCTTCGGATCCAATCCAATAATCACTTTTTTCGCCCATCCAATAGGACGATGGGGCGTTCAATAGGTTTTACTTCGAAACTCATGACCAATCCCTATTATGGTATGCAGATTTCTTTATTCGCAACATATGCCCCGGTGCACCGATCAAATTGACTATCTTTTCGTCCCATCGAACTTACTTTGAAGCATTAGGATTGCACAATCTTGCCACTCATTCATATCCTATCGCAACTAAGCTATTCGATTATTTTATTACAATTTCACCCTTGACACTTTCACTGTTAAAAGTTGCCACGCTGGAATTGATATTCAATTCAATGATGTCGACTTAGCAAAAATCCTTAATATTTCAAATGAAGGTGATCCGCTAGACGATATCATAGAATTTGAATTTTTCAGAGACACGACTTTAAACAACTTCAAGAATTAACTCTGCTCTCCTAATCGAGTTCGTTCTGGAAAGTTCAAAGTTGCACATTTGAACTTATTCTTCTATGAACTATATCGTATCGTCTACTCCACTATCTTACCCAAATCTACTTCCAAGGACGATGTGATCATCCTTGAAATGTCTGCTTTATACCATATTCATAAGGGGATTTCGTCTTCTGTCTCCATGACTATTATTCAGATGATGGGTCATTGTCACAAAAGGCACAGGAACCTTGCTTACGCGATGATTCTCCCGATCATCTTTCAGTACTTTGACATTGATCTATCAACTTGTGCTGGTAACTCTGAGCCCAAGTATCTTCAGCTATCTCATCGTAGCGCAGCTGTTCCTCCTCCTGCTCCTCCTACTGTACCACCTCTACCTCCTCAGGATTATCTCATGTCTTTTGAGGGTATCCACTAGCACCTATTTGATATGCGGCGTGCTCAGCTAGATGAGCACAACTCTTTGCAAGCGTTTATGACTAACACATTGAGGGAACGCGAGTTCTGAAATTCTAATCAGTTTTAGGCCCTGGCAAACTCCTTTATGGATCTGCGTTTTGCCCAGACTGGTCTACATGCCAGTTCACTTCCACGAGACCCCACTCTCTCTAGCTACCACTATGAGGATCAGGTGGTCCGTCACTTCTTTGAGCCTGGTAACGCTTACGACTGGTACTGTAGTTCTGGTGCTACTCCACACCCTTCTCATGGAGCTGGCACTTCTGGAGCTGGTCCTTCCGGGCATGGTTGTACTGCTGATCGTGATGTCGATGATGACTCTGAGGATTTTTGATCTAGACGCTTTTGTACTTTGTCTAGATGTTATCTAGTTAGACTCTTTATTTTGTCTATGTATGCTTAGAAATGCTCCGGCATTCCAAGATAGTAGTTTATCTTTTATTTTTAGCACTGTGATTGTTTGCTGATTTGATGCATTTCAAACTCCAACTAGTATGCATTTACTATTTCAAACTCCTACTAGTATGCATTTACTATTTCAATGTGTATTGTTCTCTCTTATTTCTAGTATGCACTTCTCATTTTATGCGTAGGATTCTATTGGTTTATGCTTTATTCATTAAACTGCTTGTGAAATATATGTTGTTATTTATATATTTTCTGTATTTCTTCAACGTTCGTCTCTTAAGCATGAATTGCGAGGGTGCTTCTCTCTTTGCAATTATTTTGCTAAGTTACAATAGGGCAAAAAAATGATCTAACATCTTTTACAGGATACAGAAATTTTATTTATGAGGAGACAGTACAATACAAGTACACGAACAACAGTACATTACAAATTTTGATATATTTTTATCAAATCAAGATCAAGATGTTATATCGGTCAAGGTTTATCAATTATCAAAATGGGAGAGATTATTGGCCCATTGGTCATGGTCAAACCTAATTTTAATAATTAATCTAATCATGTCTCGATATAAGGGCTACTTGGACAAATGCTGAAAACTGTTACTGCTACCATTCAAGACATGAAGCTATTTTGCCATTGATTCTGTATTTCCTTTTTTAATATAATTTTCATTATTTATTGAGTCTAGGAATACGATGTACACTAAGTCGTACTGGCAAATAGGCTATTCCAAAATATTTTCAAAATATCCTTATTTTGAAAATAAACCTATTTACAAAAAGCTCCTAAACTGCTTGACTTTTTAAAAACTAATTTGCAAAAACCCTAACAGAACACCGAGAGAATTCGGTCCGAGTTCGGCTTGAATTCTCCCTGAGTTCGGTTGGTGGCCAGTTGGATTTTAAACTTGGTCTTCCCGTAGTTACAGATGAAACGACTATTTATCGAGATTCTCTCAAAGAATTCTATCTGAATTCTGCCCGAATTATGTCTTTGGAAAACCTATAAATAGAAAAGAATTTCCATCATTTCAGCACAACTCTCCCTTCTCTTCTCTCTGAGCCTAATATGTTCTTCCAAAGTGTTCTAAGCTTTTCAATTTCAAATCCCAAGCCAGTTACAATCCTCTAATCGATTTGCCAGTGCGGTACGGTCTAGAAGTTTTAGAGTAATTGTAATCAGAGGCTTGATTGAAGAAAGACACTTCACAATTGAAGTTGGTCGAGTACTTCGGATCAAAGTTCATATTTTAGAAGTTGTAAGAACTTCGTATGAAAACTTGTGGTATTTTTCAATAGTGGATTTCAACTAGAAGCTAGAGTTCTTCTGACTGGACTAGTCCTCACAAGAGAAAAACTAGTATACATCCTTGTGTTTGCATTTGCTCTATGCTCTCTACTTTTCATTTACATATTTGTGATATATATTCTGTGATCTTGTTGCTAACAATTTTAATAGCTAATTTTTCGCTGCCTACTCTATTCACCCTCCTAGAGTATAGCATTTTATATTTCGTTCCTACAATTCTTGTATATGCCTATTTTGATTAAAAATTCTATTAGGTGTATTAAGTTATATATCGTTTGTTTCCTCGAGGGAAGGTCTGGACCACTAAGCACCATGCCAGCGTGCAACACTTTAATCCTCGACCTTGGGATTATTATTGAAAAAATAGTCAAGTGTGGAATCTAAAGACTATTCTCCAAATTGCATCATGATATAGAAAATTATATTATGATTGTGATAGTGACTGTTAGGCCATAGAAGTAGTTGGATATTAATGAATCACTAGAATTAGGATCATAATAGAGTTTTATTTTGAGTTTGCAATATAATACGTCCTTAATGTTTATTCACTTTAACTTGTTATATTTGCATCAGATCAAAATTTTTCAATCATATACTATTTTACTTCATTTATTTTATTGTCCTTAAATCCAGAACTTGCATGACTTTGATGACCTAATATTTATTCACTAGATGAAGGTATGACAAAAGGACAGATGCTACCTTTGTATATCATGGATGCATCTGAGGAGTAATATAGGTTGATGGTAGAGCAACAAATTTTTTTTTTGCTTACTTGTATCTCCTATGTATATTATCCTTTGGGAAATCAGACATGTGTGAATGTACAAATGAATGGTTTGATGTTTATAGATTCTTAGTTTATCAATAATATAGCATTACCCACACTTTTATCCTAGAACTTTATAAGAGGCAATCGTGAATATGGATACCAGTGTATTTGTATGGTGTGTAACCTAAGATGTTTCTTACGTACTCTACTCACCATATTCTGGGAGCGGGATGTGACACGGCCACAATATTTGACGGGTTGAATGACTCGGTTTGACGGGTCAAAACTGACAACAGGGCACCCGTATCTTCTATGTCTCGATTCGACTGATTGAGAACTTTCATACAACTCGTTAAGATACTGTTTGTTTGCGTTCCTTCTTCTTCTTCTTCCTGTACTTCTTCTTTATCGTAATATAACTCTTCAAAATATAAATTCTTCCCCTGAAGAGTAGTACCATTAGATAAAAAATAACTCATGTCTTCGTAGAAGGTCATATCCATAGTGACGTAATACTTCTTGGTTGGTGGATAGAAGCATTTGTATCCCTTTTGATACCCACCATAGCAAAAAATACACTTAATTGTCCGATCATCCAACTTATAGACCTCTGGTTTTTTGGCATATGGACAAAAATAACTTAACCAAAGACGTGAACAAGAAAATTAATGATGGTATGGAAAATGTGACACAAGGACCTCAAAAGGAATTCTACCCTAGAGAACACTAGATGGAGGAGAATTGATAAGATGGGAAAGGCTTGTACAACATCCCCTCCCATGTGATACTTAGACATATGATCACTAAAATGAACAAAACGAGCCATATTTGGATGATTTTCTTTTGGACATCATGTTTTCCTAGTGTTTGTGGACAAGCGATTTGGTGGAAAATTCCATGTGTTTGGAAAAACTCTCTAAAAAGGTGATTCACATATTCCCCACCCTCCATTATCCGAACAAAGAACTTTAATGGTACTATTGTATTGTGTTTGGACAAGTGTATGAAAAGTCTGAAAGGTTGAAAGACTTTATCTTTAGTTTTAAGAATGATTACACATGACAACCTTGTACAATCATCAATAAATAATACAAATATTTAATACTTGCCATAATAGGCTCTTTAGAAGGTTACCAAACATTAGAATAAATTAACTTAAAATGAATAAAATTATTATTGGAGGTACTTGGAGAATAAGTAGAACGATGACGTTTTTGCCAAAACACAAATCACACAATGAAAGACAGACTCATCCACATTGATAAACAAAGTAGGAGTGGATTTTCATGACACTAAGGAGCTGTTTGGATGCGTAAAAGTGGAGCCGAAAGTGGAAAAAATGGAAAAGTGGAGAGGAGTTTCTCATGACGTTGGCTTGTGGTTGGAACGAGGATGGGGGTGTCATCATTACTTATCAGTTCTTATCCCCCAATGGCCCCTCCCTTCATCACCATTCCACACTATTTTTTGAGGATGTGGGTTGGAAGTGGAGTTTTTTTTAATTTGTTTATCTTTTATAATAATTATTTAAGGAAGTAATAATATTTACTAATTTCTAACTATATGTTACAACTTAATTATAATTTGTCTAATAATACTTAAATACTAAATAATACTAATCTACTACTTAAAAAACAAGACAATTAAATTAATACTCAAAATAAATCAATAAATATTATTAACTGATTTAAATTACTACTTTTTAATATTTGCAAATAAGAAGAAAAGATATTAATATATGTAGTTATTAAATTAATTAATGTTAAGTAATATATTATTTTTAATTAATAAATAAGATATTTAATCAACGTCAAGTAACTTACAAATTATAATGTTAGTTAATATTATCTCAAGTACTCAATAAATTATTAAAAAGTACAAATAATATACAATTATTAAAATTATGTAACAACTATTATAATTATTTAATAATTTTAGTTTGTAAACATTAAATATTGATTCTTAACTAATAATAAGTTAAATCATTGGTAATAATACTTAATTATCAATTTAACTAAATATTGAATTATTTAGTTTTATGATGTACTTTTCACCTCCATCATTCTTCCACTTCCTTCCATCCAAACACATTTAGTAAGAATATGGAGGCAAGAAAGTGCATGAAACTCCTATGCATATGCACAACAAGGATGTGCACTTTCTCACATCCCTCTTGATGGAACAGGGAATTTCCAGGACCCTTAGTTTGGTGTGCGTATCGATCGATGGAAGTTTAGAAGATCTAAGATGTGTTCTAACCCCTCATAGCGGAACTAGGGTTTATGCATTATACATGCGACGGGAAGAAGAAGACAGTTTCCAGCAACGTCGAGCAGTCATGACCCCAAGGTCTTTAATTCTGCACGTATTCCTTTCTCGGGTTGGACGTCGTGTGGCGACGATCTCCCAACCTTTTTTTCTCCTTGGCAGCCCTCTCTTTCTCTCCTTACGTGAATCACGAATTTCAAGAAAGGTTCTTATTTCTGATGATTATTTGACGGTCAAAGAATAGAGGATATATATAAGGCTACGACAGGGACCATATGAAGAAATTAGGGTTAGGTCTCCTAACAGAATTGGGTATCCCATCTTCAGCCCGAACACACAACCCAGGCCTATTAACAATAGCTCGGTCCACTAGAGATCTATTGTTTCACTACCTTCCTAATCCCAAATTATGATTATGGACTCCTTTTATTATATGCTTGTTTGGCTTTCCATGTTAAGATATCGAACGTCCGTCGATCAAATTAAGTTACTGACAACTATATTGATCGACATCTTTTATTCTTAAGCAGTACCACTCAACTTTATTTGTCATGTCAGATATAATCCACCTGCAGGGTTTACATGACAATCCTTATGAGCTCCTTAAGGGGACATCATCAACCCGACCTATCGGGACATGGATTCTTTTTATAATCAACAGCCCATCATACATACAATGTTATTACCCAATTCATAAAGGTTGTTGATCCATAATAAATGTACTCTTTTATGAGCCAAAGTAATGCACACTGCATGTACATGTCTATTATTATATCCGGATTAAGAGCACAAGCATCCATAATAACAAGGTATTTGTTCTCTTATGTAGTCAGTACAAAGAGAACAACCTCAAGTGGTCCTGTTCAATACACACAAAGTGTACTAGTGTAAGCCTATAGTCAAGATAGACTAATACCATATTACACTACAACTTTTCCAATGGATTGTCCAAGTCCATCTAGGTTGTGAACTATTTATATATTCCATAGGGAACTGATAATATGATCTTCTGTGTGACATCGCACACCATATTATCTATAATATAGAATATTAAACACTTGCATTAACACTTGCAACAAATACAGTATGCAAACATTTGCCAATATGGTTTCATTCAAAAATTAAGGAAATAAAGTTAATACTAAAGTGATGCTTTTAGTATATAACCCTAACGTCTCTCACTTTCATGCATCCAAACAAGTCATAAAGGATGAATGCCCTAAATAATGATGCCACAACCGAATCTCAATCAGCTTGTCAGAACATAAAGTAAAGCATCTCGAAATTGTGCTTTTAGTTTCTTTCTCGTATACATTTGATCCAAATGGAACAACATGCCACTCAGATACCCCGATCGATTATCTTCCTGGTTAAAAGATATTAGAAAATCACATACATAAGGTAAAAGGTTATGGAGTACTGAGATTCAATACTCAACTATGAAACGTATATAAATGGTGAGACATATCAAGAACATATAAAATATTATGGAGTTCTAAGGTAGGGATAATATGAGTTGACCATATTTACTAATACATGAAAAGCTTCATCATTAGCATTGGTAACACAAGTCACTGGCAGAGGAGATAATTCAATTAATAGAATATATCATAAGTCATATGATCTAAGGCACCTGAATCAATAATCCAAGTATCAGAACCAACAAAGCCAGAAATATGTTAGGTCATACCCATTTTGCCTTTCCACTTTGTATATACTTCCTCATGAGCTTCATTTGGAGCCTTGATTTCTCCAGTTGTTTGCTATTAAAATTCTTTTATTGCAAATTTCAATACAAACAGAACAGTGCTATAATATAGGACTTAGATATAGTCCTAGGAGTACACTTTTGTTTATCTGGGTCCCTTGTGCCGATGGAGTGAGTGGTAATGCGTTGACTCCGTTGACGATCTGACGACGGTTATCGGTTCTCTGAAGGTTTGGATTGCTCTGGGTGCAGGAGCTTGCTGAGAGAAGGAAGACGTTGAGTGTCTGTATCTGCCTCTCTGGTGGTATATTCGTTCGTTAGGTTTTCTGTCCGTGTGTGAGAAGGAAATGATCCCTCTATTTATAACTTTGCAGGCTGGCTGCTCATGTACGCATGTAGGATGCACCTGTACGCGGGGACGCCACGTGGTGATTGCTGATGGAGGCGCGTGGACGATGTGCCCTGATCGAGGGGTTGACTTCTTCATGTTGCTGTTGTGAGCCGGCACGTAGCAAAGAAGAAGATCTTTCTACTGCTGAAATCATGGGTGAGTTGAGTCAAAGGACACGTGTCGTCGACTCATGGCTTGGAGATCTCGAATTTGATGGGAGGAGGTGATCTGGTAGGATACGCCTAGGATTGGACGCATGAGGAGACTCTGGCTCGTAACCTTTAGGAGTCACGAACCATTCTGGGCGCATGGCTTTTGAGGCGCATGCAGGCGACTTTCTTTCTGTCTTTTGGGATCAGAGAGCAGTCTGGGGCGCATGGCTTTTGAGGCGCATGCAGAGCTTCCAATAGAGACTTTTCTTCTATCTTTTAGGGATCAGTAAAAAGTCTGAGGCGCACGGCTTTTGAGGCGCATGCGGATGGTTGGGTGGCCACGTGGCAGTAGCCGTCAGAGTGAAGTAATGATGATGCTGACGTTGCCGACGCTTCGTCTTCTGAAAAAGCTGTCAACTGTTCAGACTTCGGGAGGCGTACTGCCAACTCTGTCTGTTCAGCATTTAATATTTCTGACATTCGATGGACAGCTGAGTGGGCGCGTCGATTGGCGTTCTACTAGGCGTATGGGGACGCATGGGGGCACATCCTCTGTGATGCGCTTGGTACTGAAGGGCGCGTCTGTGCTGATGCGCTTGATGTTGTAGGGTGCGTCTGTGTGATGCGCTTGATGTTGAAGGGCGCGTCTGTATGATGCACGGGCTGGCCGGTACATCCGCTTCGAGACACGTTCTTTAATGCAGTGACTGTTACGTTCTTCAAGTGCTTTAAATAGCCGTTTTGATTTGGCTGAATTCGAAGCGTCCGGTTCATCCATCAAATGCAAATTCATTGCACGGAATTCGGAGAGCCATCCACTTGGCACATGGGTTTGATTTGCCTGGCCTATAAATAGTGGCATGGAGAGAGCGTTTGCTTCTCATTCTCTCACGTACTTCCGATATGAATTTGTGTACTAGAGTGCATTCTGTTGACGAAGTGCTCCCGAGGGTGAAGATGCGATGCCATGTCTTCATTGATGCACTTGAAGGTGACTGTTACATCCAAAAGTCGGAGTCGAGGGCTTCCGAGGCAGGCAGAAGGTGCCTGTTGTATCCAAAGATAGGGATGGTCGAGCCTCGTCTTCGTTCTGCAGAAAGAGCCGCAGATCGGAATGGCGGTGCTGCGGCTTTGGGGGGCTCTCTCTTCCTTCAAAGTGGGTATTGCCCACTCTGGTGGGTTTGAAAGCTGCTTCTTTAGCTGCAGTTTCGATTACGGTCTTCCTTCGCCTTTGGAGGCTCTTTCGAAGCCTCTCCTGGCTACAGGTTGGTTTGCGGTGCTCTTCTCTTCCTCGGCTATAGGGTTGATTGCCACCCTCGTTCTGCTCAATAAATGCTTCATTAGTCGAAGCATTTTGACGTCGGTGAGCATGGCTGGAAGGACGGCACATAACTGGGTTGCTGAAGGGATGCACATAACTGGGATGCATATAACTAAGCTGCTGAAAAGGATGCACCTTGCTGAGGGCGCATGGTGGGATGCGCCTGACTGAGGGTGCATGGTGATTGCTGCGCCTGCTTGAGGGCGCATGGTGATTGCTGGCTGTAGACTTAGGATCTTTTCTTTGTAGAAGCTCTCCTTTGTACACCCTTTTCTTAGACATGTAATAGACTTTTATATGTTAAATAAAAAGTCCTCTTTCAATGTCTATACTTGTTGTTTCTGCTGTGAAGTACTTTGTCTGAGTTCTGGCACATATAGACTGGCTCATGGGCTTTCTGGTTGTGAAATTCTATGCTTCTACAAGACCCCCTTCAAAGTTTTCAAAACTTTTGGATAAGTTTTGGAATACTATGAATCAGAAGCATGGTGTTAGAGGCGCATGTCTGTCAGGGCGCATAGATACTCCGCGTATTAGTGATGGGGCGCATGCTCCGCTCAGTTAATGCAAATGATGACGCCTCGATAACCGAAAAGATTAATGATGATCTTTTGGATTTTTTGCGGTTATCTCTTCACAGAACCCGAGGCGGCGGCTGAGATCACACGTCATCGGTTCACGCGTGCGACCAAGCCCTATAAATAGGCGAAAGATGGAGAGAGAGGGAGTTCTTCTTCTCTGTGCCTTTGCTTTTTTAGAGTTCTTCTTCAAAAAACCCTAACTTTTCTTCTCTCAAAGAATGGCTTCCAAGACTCCTCGCGGTGGTGCTGGCAAGGGAAAGGAGCCGGCGGAGTATGCCGAAGAGGATGCTCCTGTCACCATTGTGACTCCAGCCGACATTCGACCCGCGGTGACGTGTGGGTGTCGTTTCTTCCACTATTTTCTTTGTTCAGATGAACTTCGGATCAAGCGGCTGAGTTGGTGTGCCCTAACTTTCTGCTGCCGACGCGCGTGGTCCCGCCGACGTGCATAGGGTTAGGCCTTTATCATGCACCGAGGTTTAACTGCTGACGCGCATGGGTTTACACCCTGATGATGCGTCGAAGCCTCTGCTGACGCGCATGGGTTTACGCCCTGAATGCGCCGAAGCTTCTGCTGACGCGCATGGGTTCACACCCTGATGATGCGCCGAAGCTTTTTTGCTGAAGCGCATCGGTTTACACCCTAATGATTTTACACACTTTTTCTTTTTGACTGACTTTTATTTTTGTTGTGCCAGTGTCGATGACAATACCTTTGCTGAATGAGGTCCTCCTGGATGCTTCTCTTTGTCAAATAGGAGTTGATTTTGATGAGGCGGTGATCAACCCTGCGAAGGATGCCATCTTACAAAACCAACCTCCTGAGAGAGTGCTGCAAATCCAGAACCAGTTGCCGATTTTCCTCCAAAGTATGATGGAGAGCGGTAAACTGAAATCTGCTGAATCCGAGGATGTGACTTTCTTAAAACCTGCCTTTTTGTTCGGTGATCGACTGGTCTCTTCTGAAGCGAAGATACTGAAGATCAGGGAAGACTGGTTCTTTTCTGCAAAAGGCATGGTTCTGTACATGCGGTAACTTGACCGCCAGTTGCCGCTGACGGCCTTTTACCGTTTGGCTTCGAAGAGAAGGATGCGCTGGGAACTTACTCCTTCTCAAGGAGGGGCCTTGGGAGGTACCCTTTCGATTGATGCTACCTCGAACCAGAGGGATACCTTGGCCGCTTCGTGAGCCGGTTTCTCGTTTAGTTGCCGAACTTTGCGTCCTGGAAGCCTCTACAGTGAAGTCCCTAGTGACACGTTTGCCTTCAGTGCTCCGACCTTTGCAAATCGGATGCTGACATCGAAGGTCACATATCCGAAAGGTGGCTTTAGAGTTGAAGGTTGGTGTCACCATATCCCGAGGTGGGACGAGTTGACCATTTGGGTGCTTTCGAAGTTCAAGGCTGAACTTAAGGAGATTGGGCTGACGGTCGCTATCCGTGCCACACAGGCTGGCGTGGATCTCAATAAGCCTATGTTCCTTGCACTCTTAGAGTTGTTCAATACCCAGACTGGCACCTTCTATACTCCGGTGGAGGAGTTGGGGTTGGCACTCCATGATATGTACGAAGTGTCCAAGCTTCCTTGGGGTTCGGAACCGTACGAGGAATATTTCCCGTCGAATGAAGAGATCCAGGTTCTGGAAAATAAGGACCCAGAGATGATGGCTGTTTTCAAAGAAGTGGCGAGCCATCATTATTTGATGCACCAGAAGGACAAAGGCAAGACCCAGCCTCATGTGACTGCTTGGAGGGATCACGTCTTCAAGCAGGATTTGGCGGATTCCTCGAGGATCCGGTTTACGATTCTGCAAGGGCTGAAACCCGCGGAAGTGACTTCTGAAATAAGCCAGATGGACGAGAGGACCCCTCGTTCCAATGAGAGTGACGAGTACACGTATAGCTGCTTCTGGCACTGTGCGCACCGGATGTCGTCTAAGGCGGGGCTGACGGCATACTTGATGATATGGCTCCGGGATTGTGTGTTTGCGGGCGGATCTGGTGTAGTGGAGAGGGTACACCGAAATCTTATTTTGCCCGTCGTGAAATTGGTCTTTGGACGACCTTTAGCTCTCCTCCCCGCGATGGTGTGTAACCTGTTGCGGGGTTTGCGGACCTTTGCTGATGATGTAATCCTTGGAAGAGGTAGAAATGACAACTTTCCCCGGGCCGAGCTACCATTCCATTATCTTATGGGATGGTTGATTCTGCATCATCCGAACGTGATGAGTCCAGGTCCGGAGGAGGATCATGTTGAAGGTGATGCCTTTATCCGCCGCTTCTACAAGAGGAAGTGGTTGCACACTGGCGTCCCCGTTTGCAGGAGAGTTTTGTCCTACCTTCAGGGGTGGGAGATTGTCAAGGTTGGCCCCATCTTCAAAGATTTCGAGGCTGACCAAGATTTAGTCGACTCTGGTGAAGATGCGATTACTCTGCCGAAATGGGGTTTTCGTTGGTTGCAAAGTATTCGGCCTTCTCACTTGGTCTACCGCAACCAAAATAGGTGTTACTTGGAGCCATATCTGCCCAGCCGGTTCGCTCGCCAGTTTGGCTATACCCATCTAATGTTACGGAATCCCAGTAATAGTCTGGGGTTCGTCGGGAGTTTGCTGGATGGAGCCCGGGGCTGGCAATATTACAATACCGGGTGCACTGGTGTTCGTTTTACTATGCCAGTTCGCAACCCTCGGCCACAGATCCTGTATTCGGCCGCCAAGCTGTATTGTACTATGAATACTGTGTCTCCTGGTTATGACAGGGAGACTAGTTTCATTGTTGGAACTCAGCTGGAGGCCACGGCGAATATGTTGATAGCGGCCCGGTCATACCGTCCGCCGAAATTGGCGGGATATTGGGCTGCTGCTGCAGCATCAGTGAGGGATCCCTCTGTTGGGAAGAGGTGGGCTGACACGGAAGCCGGCTCGTCTGTACCAAAAAGGCCGAGAAAGACGACGACTCCAAAGGCAACAGGAGTGCCGCCTATAATGCCAGCGGAATCGGTTCCTGCTGAGGTAGGGAGTCCTCTGTAATTTTGGCTCATCTCATCATTTTGGTGACTTGTGTTTTTCTTCTTGTAGGCATCATTGAAGAAGAAGACCCGTGTTTCGAAACCGGGTGTTAGTAAATCGAAGGAAGTGGCAAGCTCTTCTGACGAGCGTATTCCTCCGATGTTAATATCTCCGGTGGAGGAGAATCCTGAAGATGTTCCTGCGGAGGTTATAGTATCTCCAGACTTTGTTGAAAGAGATGCGAAGGTTGCAATAACTTCCGAAATGGTGCCAGCCGTCGTGGGGGCCTTGGACGTTGAGGGTCCAGCGGACACGGGGCTTCGTGATGATGAAGTGGAGTGGAGTTCGTCGTCTTCGGATGACGTTGCTCCAGAGTTGCAAGAGCCTGTTACGGGGGCAACAGAGGTGGTTGGAACAGAGAAGAGGGTTGATTCCCCTCCTTGTCATGATGAAGGGGGGTCGGCTGCAACATTGTCGAGCCCTACCCCAGACTTAGCGGCGGAAGCTGAGGTGGCTACCAATCAGGAGGTAGCGACAGATCTTGTCCCTGTAGAGGGAGTTAATGTAGAGGATGAGACTCGTCTGACGGCCCCGACTCCTGGGACGGGTCAGGAGACAAGTGTTGATCTCCCCGTTCTGCCAGGGGAGGTACTGGATGCTGATAGGATATTGGGGGCTGAAGAGGTGGCCACTGACGTCAGTAGTACTTCTGAGTTCGGGAAAGGTAAGAGTGTGATGGAACCCTCTGTTGCTCCTTCCACTTGGGGTACTATCTCGACGCCTATGCTGGCTTCCTCTGTTCCCTTGGCTCCTCGGGCTAGCAGTCCAGCCCCTGTTGATGAAGAGCCTGTTGGTGTCGAGGTTCCAGCCTCGCAAGTTGAGGTCGACGGACCTTCTTCCGGTCCGCTAACTGGAGCAGCTCCTCCAACTCCTGCTATGAAGCCGCAGGTACTGGCGGATGTAGATGAATATGTGAAATTCATCGTCGAGGCAGTGTATAAAATACTGCAGAGGGGTGTATCTGCGGTGATGGATGCCAATGGGAGCTTTACAACGGCAAAAACTCTGGCGATGCCTTATATCGACCTGATCCGTCTTCACCAAGGCCATGATTATATGGCCGAGATCCTGGAGGCTTCGGTGGTTGAGCTGGACCAGCGGCTCTCGGAACTTCAGCGCATCCAGCGAAATAACCTCTCCATCTTGATAGATACGGAGAAGGGGAAGCTGATTGCCGAGATTGAGTCTTCCTACCAAGCCACTGTGAGTGTCTGGGAGCGCAAAGTGGCTGAGACTGAAGCTGCGGTAGAGCAGTTGTCTCAGTCCATGCGGGAGACAGTGGAAACGCGAGCTACGTTGGACGCTAATATCGCAGAGATTAACGCCCAGATCTGCCGCCTTGAGGACCAGCGGGCCCGACTCCAGTTAGATTCCGAACGTGTCCAGGCTGAACACGTAGCATTCAAGAAGGAGGAAGCAACTTTCACTCACCGGGCTCTTGCCCTGGCTCAGCAGCGACAACAGCTTGATGAGAAGCATGAGAACGATACTTCTGCTGAGGCTGTTGAAGCGATGCGTCAAGAAGCTGAGCGTCGAGTCCTGGCGACTGTGGAGACTCGTGCGGCAGACTTGAGATACCGAGTTAGAGAGCTTTCAGCCAACCCTGGCGATGTTTAGGGATTGTAGCCTCTTGTTTTTTGTATTTTTGCAACTCTTGCTGGGGAAAGTGTCGTCCTTTACTCTCCCTTTTTAGAAAATAAAGAAGTACGCAATTTTCTGTGATGTGTTCATTTTTGTTATCATGAACTTGATGATTTGTGTGGACCTATTATCTTTTGCGCACCTTGGCTTTTAGGTACAGATAATAAGTTTGAAAGAACCAACATGTTTGCTCAGAGGTAATATGGACGTGGCAACTATGGGGTTCAAATGATGGAATCTTCCTACTCAGAGGTATTATGGACGTGGTAGGAATGATCCTGGGGGATACGCGGAACTACTCAGAGGTAATGTGGACGTGGAAGTTCTGCGATCAAAATACGAAAATACAGGGGTTGTCTGTACGGGATGTTTACTCAGAGGTAATGTGGACGTGGTAAACATGAAGGATAGCGTAGGCTTACGGAGTGTAAGATTCTGCTTTGTAGGGTGTAGAGAGACAACTCAGAGGTGATGTGGACGTGGTTGTCCTTCTGCTGGAGGATGCTACGGAACAGCTGGGTTCCGGAAGCGTATGATTTCGTTGGAAGGGAATTGTCTGTGAGTCCTGATGCTTGGATCCACAGATCCCCTGGTAGAAGCACATGTTTGAGAGATGTCAAGAGTAGTACTTCTTTAGGAACTTGTCGTTGATGGGCATCATGAACAAGTTCCCATTGTGTTTGGCGAGGCGGTAAGCACCGTTTGAGTATACCATCCCTATAATGAAAGGTCCTTCCCACTTGGGTTTGAACTTTCCTGGTGTCTTGTGAGTTAACACCATCGGCCTCCTGACTGCCAGAACCAGGTCGCCAACTTGGAAAGTCCTCTGCTTGACCTTCTTGTTGAAAGCCTGTGATATACGGGCTTGGTAGAGTTCGATGCGTTGTTGAGCTAGGAGACGCTTTTCATCAAGTGCCTCCAGTTTTCGTAGACGACGACGTTGATTGTCGTCTTCTGTGAGTTGGTTTGTGATCGCTACTCGGAGTGAGGGTATCTGAATCTCAAGAGGCAGTACCGCTTCGCTCCCGTAGACCAGGGAGAATGGTGTGTTGCCTGTTGGAGTCCGTACCGTTGTGCGGTAGGCCTAAAGGCATTCGTCGAGCTTCTCGTCCCAGTCGCGTTTGTTAGATGATACGACTTTCTTGAGTAGCTTGACGATAGTCTTGTTAAACGCCTCTGCTAATCCGTTTGCAGCCGGATTGTAGGCGGTTGATGCCACGTTTTGAATACGATTCTTATCACAGAATCTGCTGAAAATATGGCTGATGAACTGAGGACCATTATCATGAATAATCCTTCGGGGTACCCCAAAACGGTAGATGACGTGGTGCTTGATGAAGCTGATCACCCTGGAGCTTTTCACTTCTGCTAGCGGAACTGCTTCTGCCCATTTGGAGAAGTAGTCGGTGATTGCTAGGATGAAGCAGTGTCCTCTTGATGAAGGAGGGGTGATTGGTCCCACAATGTCCATGCCCTAAGCTTCGAAGGGCCAGGAGGCGACTGTAGGATGTAGTGGTTCTGACGGTGTATGTATGAAGTCTGCGTGAAGCTGACACGTATAGCATTTCTTAGCATATTCAACAGCGTCAGCGGCCATGGTTGGCCAGTAGTAGCCCATGCGTCGCAGTCGGTCCTGCAACTTAGGGCCAGGTTGATGGGCCGCGCAGGTTCCATCGTGGGCTTCTCGAAGGGCTTCAGCTGCTTCTTCGTTAGACAAACATCGAAGGAGAAGTCCATCGTAGGAGCGTCGGTACAGCATTTTAGTGGCTGTATCGTAGTAGAATCGAAGAGAGCGTCTCCTGACTGAGACGGCTTCTTTCGGGTCTTCTGGAAGAATTTCGTAGACAGTGAAGTCGATGAACGGGAACCTCCAGTCTCGGACATTAATACCAGTATTTGTCGGCATGGCATGGGCCATGTGTGAGCATAGGTTGTTTTTAGGACAGACCAAGTCTCTCCCGACGATGGTGACATAGTGTTGAGTCCCGAGGGGCGCTGCCAATGAGGCCGCGAGGCCAGCCAGAGCGTCGGCCTCCAAGTTTTGTAGACATGGTACATGTTCGATGAAGAACCCAGTGAAGGTTGAAATGATCTTCAATGCAACTTCGTGGTAAGGGATCACATCTTCATGGCGAACTTCGTAGTGCCCTCTGATCTGGTTTACGACGAGTTTCGAGTCACCGTAGGCTTCCAGATGATTTACCCCCAGCTGTTGCGCCAGCTGGAGTCCCATAATGAGCGTGTTGTACTCGACAACATTGTTGGAGCACGTCTTCGAAAGGGAGTAAGCACGCTGGATGACCAGCTGATCGGGGGAGACCAATACCACCCCCACTCCTGCGATGATTTGGCCTTTGGGGCCTGTTCTTGAAGCGCCATCGAAAAACATCCGCCAGACGGAGCCTTCTTCGGTGACGTTTGATTCTTGGACCTCATCCGGGATGTCTTCATAGAGTTTTGAGGACTCTGGGATGGGGTGTGCAGCTAAAAAGTCAGCCAGGAGTTCAATGATCCTGGCTTCGTCATGAGGACTCTGAGCGGATTGACTCGAGAAATTGTCTGGCCCGAGACATAATGACGAGTCTTCTGGATGGCAAATACTAAAGCCAAGCACTCCTTTTCAACGGGGTTGTACCGGTGTTCGGCCCCAATGAGTGTTCGACTGAGGTAGTAGATTGCTTGCTCATAGCCTGTGTCGCTGTTCTGAGCTAGCAGAGCGCCGAGGGAATGATCCATGGCACGAACGTAAAGGAGAAACGGTTTGTCGACGACGGGTGCCACCAGGACTGGTGGGCTTGTCAAGTAGGCTTTGATGTCGTCGAAAGCCTTTTGGCATTTCTCTTTCCAGACGTAAGAGACTCCCTTCTTCATGTGCTGGGTGAAGGGTTGACATTTGCCGGAGAGGTTTGCTATGAACCTCCGGATGTATGCCAGACGTCCCTGTAGGCCTCGAAGTTCTCGAAGGTTCTTCGGAGGGTCCATATCAAGGATGGCTTTGGTCTTCTCGCGATCGACATAAATGCCTTTCACCGTGATGATGAAGCCCAAGAACTTTTTGCTAGAAACCCCCAGGAAGGATTTAGCGGGGTTCATCTTGAGTTGATGCGCCCGCATGAGATCGAAGACTGTCTTGAGGTCTTGCAGGTGATCTTCTTTGAGACGGCTCTTGACTACAATGTCGTCAACATAGCATTCAACTGTCTTGCGAAGGTGTTGACGGAAAATGGTGCTCATAGCTCGTTGGTATGTCGCACCGGCGTTCTTCAAGCCGAAGGGCATCACTGTGTAACAGAAAACGCCCTTTAGAGTCCGAAATGACGTGTGTTTTGCGTCATCGGGGAACATCTTGATCTGGTTGTATCCCGAATATCCGTCCATAAAAGACATGCGCTCGAAGCCACATGTGTTGTCGATCATTACGTCGGTGATTGGAAGCGGGAATTCGTCCTTCGGGCAAGCAGAGTTGAGATCCCGGAAGTCGATACAAACTCGTATCTTCCCATTCTTTTTGGTGACGGGGACGACGTTGGCTACCCAATCTGGGTGTTGTTCTTCACGGATGAAGCCGCTGGTCAAGAGTTTGTCCACCTCCTGGTCGATGGCGTTCATGATATCCGGACGAAAGCGTCGCTGTTGTTGTTTGATAGGCTTGGCATCAGGTAAGATGTTCAACCTATGTATCACGATGTGGGGATCGAGTCCCGGCATATCTTCGTAGCTCCAAGCGAAGACGTCGATATACTCTTTAGCCAGCTGGATTAAAGATTCTCGGTCTTCTCCTTTCAGGCTTTTGTTGACGAAGATGGGTTTGGAAGAAGATCCATCCCCAAGGTCGATCTGTTCGACTTCGTCTTCGGTGGGAGGTTCACGTAACTCAAAACGAGACTCCCATTGTTCTCCTAGGCGTTGAGCCCAGGGTTCTTCTTCGAAGAATTTTGGCGTTTGATCTTCGCCCTCTTCTTCTTGAGATTGTGCAGACGTCATATTGGCTGACAGCACTCTCTTGAAGACTGAGCCGATACTGGTATCGGAGTCCCATGTTGACGCTTCAGACGAGTGAGAATGTTCTACTTCTCCTGCGTCTGAACTCTCTGGAGTTGATGGTGGCATGACATAGCCTACCCCCCGTCGAGTTCGGTTGTAGTAGTCCTGCGGCTTTCCTTTAGGAGTCGAAAGCCGGAGAGGGAGACGTCGACCTTTGCCGTAGTTCAGGCCTTTGTTGCTTTTTAGGTCGTAACCCATCTTCTGGATGAAGTACTTTGCCTTGTCCGTGTACCGGTAGAGTTGCATTCTGACGGCATCTGGTTCTGGCTCGAGTGGCGGGAGGTCTTGATGACGGTCGACTTTGCCGAAGATGATGGATTCTTCGTCTCGACTTCGTGGCGAGTATAACGCCCCAGTCCCAAAATACGTAGGACTAGGAACGTAGACATGCCAGCTGTATTCATACGAAGTATACTCCAATATATGGAAGCCTCGTATAAATACATAAGCTGTAAAATGCAGTAGAACCATAACTAATCTCATCCACACAAAAATAAATGAATAAAAGATATCATATAATGAGAATAAATTGTCTTGATACAATATGTTGGGCGGAGACAAATCCACTACCAACAAGATAAAAAAAATACATGAGAAAGAAGTAAGTTTGGCGAGCGAAGCGAAGCGAAGACGATCCAATTGCAATCATCCTCGAAGAATAGAGATGGTCACGGCTAGAGCTAGAACACCTGCAAAAGATAATAGCACACACCTGGCAAGACAACCAGGTCCTCAGAGGGACGTAATAAGACACATAATAGCATTCCATATAAACTGAATAAATATTGCTCAATAAATAAGTCAATCGAATTTATAACATGGTCCAATATGCACCTACTGAACGAGCGTACCATCCCCCCAGCCAAACAAGGACAGGAGATGGTAAACTAATTCACGGTAACGTATCTTCCCATGCTACGAATCCAATATGGTATCCGGACCCCAACAAGGTTCAATACCTTCTCATCGAAGTAGTAAGTCACACCTAAACCAAACAAGGACAAGATGTGCCGAACTAATCCGCGACAAGTTATTGTTCCAAGCCACGGTCAGATACAAGTACCCAAACCAAAGGTACTCGTACCTAACGGATAAGGGCGCCTAACCAACTCTAGGTGAATGTAGTTAAGAACAATTCATGGTCGCATGACTACCCAGTCAAGTCGAGAAAATAATACAGTACCTCAGTAGCGAGTCACAACACCATATACTATTCCTCAGTATCGAGCGAGTCTATAGCATATAGTCTACCTATCGTTCCTCAGTAGCGAGCGAGTCTACGATAGATAGGGTGGTAGTCAACTTCCAATCATGTTCTTTCCGCCCAATGCTAACTCTATAACCGCTAAGTCAAACTAGCATGCAACCTCTATTAGCGGTTATTCCTATCGCACGGCTTGTACGTACTGGTGGCCAGCCAATCACGTACTTCCGTGTTCTACATGCGACACACAACTTCGTGGTACAACGTGTCAAGGCCATGAATGCAACACACAAAGATGGTCCCTTAAATCTAGGTTTAATGTGTAAGAAAATAATACATAGCAAGAAACTGAACAGTAAATTCTAACAGGTTATGCCATGTATCACAGTTTATTTTGCATAAAGAAAATAATGAACATGCATGAAATATGAGCTAAAATAATTAAACAGCAAATGGCAAGGTGTCTTACCTGGTAGAACGCATGGTGTGCTGCGATAATCACGGTGGCACGAACTGCAATTTCGGTGTAACATCTGTACAAGGGGACCTCGGATGGTGGTACGGATCGTGTCATTGGGTCCAGAAGGGTTAATTTAGTAAGAGTGGACATAAGGTAGTACGGATTTGGTAAAGGAATAGGAAAGATGGGCTGAATTACGAGATGGAGAAAAACCATAGAAAGTCAATTAATATATTTGGTTTTAGGAAATATTTATCATACTTGAAATATAATTTATTAGTCTTTCAAGTAAATACAAAAATCGAAAGTCGTTTTAAAAAAAACTCTAAGTTTGTCAAAGTAAGTTTTCTAGGTAAACTAAATTTAGTTAAAATACTTTTAGGTAAATAATTGAAAATATGGAAAAATCCTTTCAAGGTAATACTATATTTGAAATATGGCTAGAAATACTATAATAATAGTTATAGGCCAAGAACTATAATATACTAATATTTGAGGGTTTCAAAACTAAATTTGAAAACATACATTATTTTTGTTACAAGATAATTTGTCAAAGCATAATTTATGGTGAAAGCTATCTTCAAAATGGTTAGAAATATTTCTAAAATAAAAATATTAGTAAGTAAATAGTTTATTCAATAACCAACATTAATAATAATAATAATAATAATAACATCAGCAGAATATCTGATGTTTTCTTATAAGGAGAGAAGAAGATGCAAGGAAAATAATATAGTAATATTTATAATATTATCAGCAACTATCTCTGTTGCTGTTAAAAAAAACTCATAAAAATAAATACTCTAACTCTCAGCTCACCAGCATTAATAATAATAATAATAATAATAATAACATCAAATGGTTTTCTCTTTTAAGAAGGAAACAGACAGAGAGAGAGAATAAAAGAACAGAAAAATAATGAGAAACATCAGTAGAGGGAGAAGAGAGAGAGAGAGATCGAGAGAGAGAGAGACGAAAGGAAAAGGAAGGAGAGGGTTTGGTGAACGCACGCGCGCGGCGGAGCTTCGTCGGCGGCGCGACGCTGGCTGGGTCGAGCGGAGGGGAGAACGCGGAGGAGAGGCGGACGGACGCTGCGGAGAGGAGAAGGGAAGTCGGTCGGCGGAGCTATGGGTTTGTTCGGCGGACGGAGCCGAGCGCGGGAAGGCGAAGGGGGTTTCGGGAGAAGGAGAATGGAGGGGCTCCGTCGGACGGCGAGCGGAGCGGCGTGAGCACGACCTGAGGAATTTTGGGCTCGGCGGCCGGGATCGGCCTCCGGCGGGGCGCACTGGCCGACGGCGCGGGAGAAATACGCGCTCTGTGCTGGTGGCTCAGATCTGGAAGAGGGGCGGCGAGCTGCAGCGCCGGCGGTGGTTCGCCGGGCTGGACGCGGCGGCGGTTGGGGATCTGCGGAGAGGCCGGGGAGGCGCGCACGGGCGGCGGATGGCCACGACGGCGGCGCTCCGGCGAGGTAAGACAGTTGGTGGTGTTTGTTTTTATTTGGTTTTTTCTTGGGTTTCTGGTGGGTTTGGAGGGTTCCGGCCGGTGGCTGGGACGGTGCTGGCCGGGGATGAATCGGTGGCCGGGGTTCGATGGTGGTATGGCGTGGTGGCCGTGGTGTCGATGATGGTATTGGGGTGATCGAGGATAGGTGGCCGGGGACAGGGGCTGCGGGCTTGGGGCGGTGCTCGGGGTGTGTCGGTCGGAGAAGGCAAGGAGTCGGGTTGCTGGGGTTTGCGAGGGTGCTGGGGAGTCGGGGTTTGTGGTCGGGCTTGGTGGTGTAGGTGGTGGCTGCCGTGGGTGGTGGTGACGGGTAATGTGGTGTGGTCTTTCGCGGTTGCTGCGGCAATGGAGGCGTGGTGGTCGACAAGGCAGGGTAGGTTTAGGATTTTGATGTCGGGGTGTGTCCGACACGAGAAAATTGTATATGTAAAAGATTTGGAATAAGATGATGGACGGAAGGGGACATGGACACGATGCACACACGTTTGTGGAAATTTGTGGAAGAATAATGAAAAGTTGGAGGAGTACCTGCCTATTTATAGGATGTGGGAATTCCCAATTGGATAAGTATTAGGAGTAATTTAAACCCAAAAATAGATAGCTTGTAATTTAATTTAAATCAATTTAAGTCCAAATCTAAATATAAATCCAATTCCAAATGCAAATTAAGTTTGAATCTAATTAAATTATTGGTTTAAAATCAATGGAAAAATTTAAATTTCAAATATTTAACCATATAAATAAATCCATAGGTTCAAATTAAGATTTTAAATCGCCACAATAATTTCGAAATATATTTTCCAAAATACTAATAATAATAATTTTGAAAATAATAAATCTTTTTGAATAATAAAATATTAATATTAATAATTTCAAAAATTACACTAATAAAATATTTATGCAATACATGTACGCACTAAAAATATTATTTATAATTAATAACTGTATAAACGAAAGCCTTTGTGTAAATAAAATAAATAAAATAATGAACTTGAAAATTTTGGTACGATAGCTAAATAATTATTATGTATAATATTTTGAAACCATAAAAATAGAAGAAAAGTATTTTTCAAAATATGTACGCTCGCACATAATCGCACTCGTCGAGCAATTTCGAAAAAGAAAACAAAAGGTCGTGCACGACGTATAATACGTCTACGCGACGTATATTACAAAAAATTTATATTAGTACTAAATTTAATAAAAAAAATAATTAATAGAAATTTTAGGGGTTTTACATCCTACCCAACTTAAAAGAATTTCGTCCTCGAAATTAAGAATTTGTAGGGGGTGAGAAGGCACAATGGTAGATAGAAGGGTTTAAAGAAGTTTATATGGTCGTGGTCTAGATTGAGGATATGATTAAGAGACGATTGTAATCACTTCTTAAATTCAAGTGATTAGAAAGTCAAAATTGTAGAATTTGGGTCGAGGGAAAGGTCGAGGAGTTTAAGACAATGATATGGCAACATCGAGTGATAATGGTCATTAGGTGATAGGATAGCTAGAGGAATTTCTAGCACAACGCTTCCGTCCTCCTAAAATAGGTGAAGACGAAAGCAATATAGAGTTCGAAGGAGGCGTTATCGAATACGAATACGTGATTCAAAGACGATCGAATAATTTCAAAAGGATTGTCAAGGCAGTCGTGGATGGGATTGTAAGAACAAAGTTTAATTATGTCCCCATCCACGTAGAGTAATAGACAAAGCGAACCAAAGTGCACTCGGTTGATCAGACCATCATGCACCGGTTCTTTTAGACAATATGTTAGTGGGAGCGACCCAATTAACATATGTCTTGAACAAGCTTGATAAAAGAATAAGCTTGCAAAAACTAGGCTATATTTAGCATCATTAGTCAAAACGGTAAATACATAGGTACGAGAGATTAAGATTTAAAGAAGACAGAATGATTCTAAGTCATACAGTTGTCATATAGTCTTCTTGTCCAAGTCCTTGGTGGGCTAGACGTGTTAGGTCATCTAGATTCTAGGATCTAAATAAGCTTGCTAATATAGGTCACTAGGTCAAAGAGGTTGCCAGGTCATAAGGTATTCTACCAAACTTAAACAATTAAACTAATGGTGTTTTGGGACAACTAACTAGTAGGGTCAATCTCTAGCAAGCACGAAGGGAAGATAAGAGTAGGGATGGAAGGAAGCAAGCAAGATGCAATCGATGAGTCGGTCGAATATGGAATCGAGGAAAAAGGTCAAGTATGTGGATGAGATCCTACACTTCTAATCCTATTTGCAGGCTTGTTTGGTACGGTAAAGTAACCAAACAATTTATCTTGACCTGCATGGGCCACCACAAAAACATATAACGCCCCAGTCCCAAAATACGTAGGACTAGGAACGTAGACATGCCAGCTGTATTCATACGAAGTATACTCCAATATATGGAAGCCTCGTATAAATAATAAGCTGTAAAATGCAGTAGAACCATAACTAATCTCATCCACACAAAAATAAATGAATAAAAGATATCATATAATAAAAATAAATTGTCTTGATACAATATGTTGGGCGGAGACAAATCCACTACCAACAAGATAAGGAAAATACACGAGAAAGAAGTAAGTTTGGCGAGCGAAGCGAAGCGAAGACGATCCAATCGCAATCATCCTCGAAGAATAGAGATGGTCACGGCTAGAGCTAGAACACCTGCGAAAGATAATAGCACACACCTGGCAAGACAACCAGGTCCTCAGAGGGACGTAACAAGACACATAATAGTATGCCATATAAACTGAATAAATATTGCTCAATAAATAAGTCAATCGAATTTATAACATGGTCCAATACGCACCTACTGAACGAGTGTACCATCCCCCCAACCAAACAAGGACAGGAGATGGTAAACTAATTCACGGTAACGTATCTTCCCATGCTATGAATCCAATATGGTATCCGGACCCCAACAAGGTTCAATACCTTCTCATCGAAGTAGTAAGTCACACCTACAACCAAACAAGGACAAGATGTGACGAACTAATCCGCGACAAGTTATTGTTCCAAGCCACGGTCAGATACAAGTACCCAAACCAAAGGTACTCGTACCTAACGGATAAGGGCGCCTAACCAACTCTAGGTGAATGTAGTTAAGAACAATTCATGGTCGTATGACTACCCAGTCAAGTCGAGAAAATAATACAGTATCTCAGTAGCGAGTCACAACACCATATACTATTCCTCGGTATCGAGCGAGTCTATAGCATATAGTCTACCTATCGTTCCTCAGTAGCGAGCGAGTCTACGATAGATAGGGTGGTAGTCAACTTCCCATCATGTTCTTCCCGCCCAATGCTAACTCTATAACCGCTAAGTCAAACTAGCATGCAACCTCTATTAGTGGTTATTCCTATCGCACGGCTTGTACGTACTGGTGGCCAGCCAATCACGCACTTTCGTGTTCTACATGCGACACACAACTTCGTGGTACAACGTGTCAAGGCCATGAATGCAACACACAAAGGTGGTCCCTTAAATTTAGGTTTAATGTGTAAGAAAATAATACATAGCAAGAAACTGAACAGTAAATTCTAACAGGTTATGCCATGTATCACAGTTTATTTTGCATAAAGAAAATAATGAACATGCATGAAATATGAGCTAAAATAATTAAACAGCAAACGGCAAGGTGTCTTGCCTGGTAGAACGCCTGGTGTGCTGCGATAATCACGGTGGCACGAACTACAATTTCGGTGTAACATCTGTACAAGGGGACCTCGGATGGTGGTACGGATCGTGTCATTGGGTCCAGAAGGGTTAATTTAGTAAGAGTGGACATAAGGTAGTACGGATTTGGTAAAGGAATAGGAAAGATGGGCTGAATTACGAGATGGAGAAAAACCATAGGAAGTCAATTAATATATTTGATTTTAGGAAATATTTATCATACTTGAAATATAATTTATTAGTCTTTCAATTAAATACAAAAATCGAAAGTCGTTTTAAAAAAAACTCTAAGTTTGTCAAAGTAAGTTTTCTAGGTAAACTAAATTTAGTTAAAATACTTTTAGGTAAATAATTGAAAATATGGAAAAATCCTTTCAAGGTAATACTATATTTGAAATATGGCTAGAAATACTATAATAATAGTTATAGGCCAAGAACTATAATATACTAATATTTGAGGGTTTCAAAACTAAATTTGAAAACATACATTATTTTTGTTACAAGATAATTTGTCAAAGCATAATTTATGGTGAAAGCCATCTTCAAAATGGTTAGAAATATTTCTAAAATAAAAATATTAGTAAGTAAATAGTTTATTCAATAACCAACATCAATAATAATAATAATAATAAAAATAATAATAACATCAGCAGAATATCTGATGTTTTCTTATAAGGAGAGAAGAAGATGCAAGGAAAATAATATAGTAATATTTATAATATTATCAGCAACTATCTCTGTTGCTGTTAAAAAAACTCATAAAAATAAATACTCTAACTCTCAGCTCACCAGCAGTAATAATAATAATAATAATAATAATAATAATAATAATAATAACATCAAATGGTTTTCTCCTTTAAGAAGGAAACAGACAGAGAGAAAGAATGAAAGAACAGAAAAATAATGAGAAACATCAGTAGAGGGAGAAGAGAGAGAGAGAGATCGAGAGAGAGAGACGAAAGGAAAAGGAAGGAGAGGGTTTGGTGAACGCGCGCGCGCGACGGAGCTTCGTCGGCGGTGCGGCGCGGGCTGGGTCGAGCGGAGGGGAGAACGCGGAGGAGAGGCGGACGGACGCTGCGGAGAGGAGAAGGGAAGTCGGTCGGCGGAGCTATGGGTTTGTTCGGCAGGCGGAGCCGAGCGCGGGAAGGCGAAGGGGGTTTCGGGAGAAGGAGAATGGAGGGGCTCCGTCGGACGGCGAGCGGAGCGGCGTGAGCACGACCTGAGGAATTTAGGGCTCGGCGGCCGGGATCGGCCTCCGGCGGGGCGCACTGGCCGACGGCGCGGGTGAAATACGCGCTCTGTGCTGGTGGCTCAGATCTGGAAGAGGGGCAGCGAGCTGCAGCGCCGGCGGTGGTTCACCGGGCTGGACGCGGCGGCGGTTGGGGATCTGCGGAGAGGCCAGGGAGGCGCGCACGGGCGGCGGATGGCCACGACGGCGACGCTCCTGCGAGGTAAGACAGTTGGTGGTGTTTGTTTTTATTTGGTTTTTCCTTGGGTTTCTGGTGGGTTTGGAGGGTTCCGGCCGGTGGCTGGGACGGCGCTGGCCGGCGATGAATCGGTGGCCGGGGTTCGATGGTGGTATGGCGTGGTGGCCGTGGTGTCGATGATGGTATTGGGGTGGTCGAGGACAGGTGGCCGGGGACAGGGGCTGCGGGCTTGGGGCGGTGCTCGGGGTGTGTCGATCGGAGAAGGCAAGGAGTCGGGTTGCTGGGGTTTGCGAGGGTGCTGGGGAGTCGGGGTTTATGGTCGGGCTTGGTGGTGTAGGTGGTGGCTGCCGTGGGCGGTGGTGACGGGTAATGTGGTGTGGCCTTTTGCGGTTGCTGCGGCAATGGAGGCGTGGTGGTCGACAAGGCAGGGTAGGTTTAGGATTTTGATGTCGGGGTGTGTCCGACACGAGGGAATTGTATATGTAAAAGATTTGGAATAAGATGATGGACGGAAGGGGACATGGACACGATGCACACACATTTGTGGAAATTTGTGGAAGAATAATGAAAAGTTGGAGGAGTACCTGCCTATTTATAGGATGTGGGAATTTCCAATTGGATAAGTATTAGGAGTAATTTAAACCCAAAAATAGATAGCTCGTAATTTAATTTAAATCAATTTAAATCCAAATCTAAATATAAATCCAATTCCAAATGCAAATTAAATTTGAATCTAATTAAATTATTGTTTTAAAATCAATGGAAAAATTCAAATTTCAAATATTTAACCATATAAATAAATCCATAGGTTCAAATTAAGATTTTAAATCGCCACAATAATTTCGAAATATATTTTCCAAAATACTAATAATAATAATTTCGAAAATAATAAATCTTTTTGAATAATAAAATATTAATATAAATAATTTCGAAAATTACACTAATAAAATATTTATGCAATACATGTACGCACTAAAAATATTATTTATAATTAATAACTGTATAAACGAAAGCCTTTGTGTAAATAAAATAAATAAAATAATGAACTTGAAAATTTTGGTACGATAGCTAAATAATTATTATGTATAATATTTTGAAACCATAAAAATAGAAGAAAAGTATTTTTCAAAATATGTACGCTCGCACATAATCGCACTCGTCGAGCAATTTTGAAAAAGAAAACAAAAGGTCGTGCACGACGTATAATACGTCTACGCGACGTATATTACAAAAATTTTAAATCAGTACTAAATTTAATAAAAAAAATAATTAGTAGAAATTTTAGGGGTTTTACATCCTACCCAACTTAAAAGAATTTCGTCCTCGAAATTAAGAATTTGTAGGGGGTGAGAAGGCACAATGGTAGATAGAAGGGTTTAAAGAAGTTTATATGGTCGTGGTCTAGATTGAGGATATGATTAAGAGATGATTGTAATCACTTCTTAAATTCAAGTGATTAGAAAGTCAAAATTGTAGAATTTGGGTCGAGGGAAAGGTCGAGGAGTTTAAGACAATGATATGGCAACATCGAGTGATAATGGTCATTAGGTGATAGGATAGCTAGAGGAATTTCTAGCACAACGCTTTCGTCCTCCTAAAATAGGTGAAGACGAAAGCAATATAGAGTTCGAAGGAGGCGTTATCGAATACGAATACGTGATTCAAAGACGATCGAATAATTTCAAAAGGATTGTCAAGGCAGTCGTGGATGGGATTGTAAGGACAAAGTTTAATTATGTCCCCATCCACGTAGAGTAATAGACAAAGCGAACCAAAGTGCACTCGGTTGATCAGACCATCATGCACCGGTTCTGATTAGACAATATGTTAGTGGGAGCGACCCAATTAACATATGTCTTGAACAAGCTTGATAAAAGAATAAGCTTGCTAAAACTAGGCTATATTTAGCATTATTAGTCAAAACGGTAAATACATAGGTACGAGAGATTAAGATTTAAAGAAGGCAGAATGATTCTAAGTCATACAGTTGCCATATAGTCTTCTTGTCCAAGTCCTTGGTGGGCTAGACGTGTTAGGTCATCTAGATTCTAGGATCTAAATAAGCTTGCTAATATAGGTCACTAGGTCAAAGAGGTTGCTAGGTCATAAGGTATTCTACCAAACTTAAACAATTAAACTAATGGTGTTTTGGGACAACTAACTAGTAGGGTCAATCTCTAGCAAGCACGAAGGAAAGATAAGAGTAGGGATGGAAGGAAGCAAGCAAGATGCAATCGATGAGTCGGTCGAATATGGAATCGAGGAAAAAGGTCAAGTATGTGGATGAGATCCTACACTTCTAATCCTATTTGCAGGCTTGTTTGGTACGGTAAAGTAACCAAACAATTTATCTTGACCTGCATGGGCCACCACAAAAATATGTAACGTCCCAGTCCCAAAATACGTAGGACTAGGAACATAGACATGTCAGCTGTATTCATACGAAGTATACTCCAATATATGGAAGCCTCGTATAAATACATAAGCTGTAAAATGCAGTAGAACCATAACTAATCTCATCCACACAAAAATAAATGAATAAAAGATATCATATAATGAGAATAAATTGTCTTGATACAATATATTGGGCGGAGACAAATCCACTACCAACAAGATAAGGAAAATACATGAGAAAGAAGTAAGTTTGGCGAGCGAAGCGAAGCGAAGACGATCCAATCACAATCATCCTCGAAGAATAGAGATGGTCACGACTAGAGCTAGAACACCTGCGAAAGATAATAGCACACACCTGGCAAGACAACCAGGTCCTCAGAGGGACGTAACAAGACACATAATAGCATGCCATATAAACTGAATAAATATTGCTCAATAAATAAGTCAATCGAATTTATAACATGGTCCAATACGCACCTACTGAACGAGCGTACCATCCTCCCAACCAAACAAGGACAGGAGATGGTAAACTAATTCACGGTAACGTATCTTCCCATGCTATGAATCCAATATGGTATCCGGACCCCAACAAGGTTCAATACCTTCTCATCGAAGTAGTAAGTCACACCTACAACCAAACAAGGACAAGATATGACGAACTAATCCGCGACAAGTTATTGTTCCAAGCCACGGTCAGATACAAGTACCCAAACCAAAGGTACTCGTACCTAACGGATAAGGGCGCCTAACCAACTCTAGGTGAATGTAGTTAAGAACAATTCATGGTCGCATGACTACCCAGTCAAGTCGAGAAAATAATACAGTACCTCAGTAGCGAGTCACAACACCATATACTATTCCTCAGTATCGAGCGAATCTATAGCATATAGTCTACCTATCGTTCCTCAGTAGCGAGCGAGTCTACGATAGATAGGGTGGTAGTCAACTTCCAATCATGTTCTTCCCGCCCAATGCTAACTCTATAACCGCTAAGTCAAACTAGCATGCAACCTCTATTAGCGGTTATTCCTATCGCACGGCTTGTACGTACCGGTGGCCAGCCAATCACGCACTTCCGTGTTCTACATGCGACACACAACTTCGTGGTACAACGTGTCAAGGCCATGAATTCAACACACAAAGGTGGTCCCTTAAATCTAGGTTTAATGTGTAAGAAAATAATACATAGCAAGAAACTGAACAGTAAATTCTAACTGGTTATGCCATGTATCACAGTTTATTTTGCATAAAGAAAATAATGAACATGCATGAAATATGAGCTAAAATATGGCAAGATGTCTTGCCTGGTAGAACGCCTGGTGTGCTGCGATAATCACGGTGGCACGAACTACAATTTCGGTGTAACATCTGTACAAGGGGACCTCGGATGGTGGTACGGATCGTGTCATTGGGTCCAGAAGGGTTAATTTAGTAAGAGTGGACATAAGGTAGTACGGATTTGGTAAAGGAATAGGAAAGATGGGCTGAATTACGAGATGGAGAAAAACCATAGGAAGTCAATTAATATATTTGGTTTTTGGAAATATTTATCATACTTGAAATATAATTTATTAGTCTTTCAATTAAATACAAAAATCGAAAGTTGTTTTAAAAAAAACTCTAAGTTTGTCAAAGTAAGTTTTCTAGGTAAACTAAATTTAGTTAAAATACTTTTAGGTAAATAATTAAAAATATGGAAAAATCCTTTCAAGGTAATACTATATTTGAAATATGGCTAGAAATACTATAATAATAGTTATAGGCCAAGAACTATAATATACTAATATTTGAGGGTTTCAAAACTAAATTTGAAAACATACATTATTTTTGTTACAAGATAATTTGTCAAAGCATAATTTATGGTGAAAGCTATCTTCAAAATGGTTAGAAATATTTCTAAAATAAAAATATTAGTAAGTAAATAGTTTATTCAATAACCAACATCAATAATAATAATAATAATAATAATAATAACATCAGCAGAATATCTGATGTTTTCTTATAAGGAGAGAAGAAGATGCAAGGAAAATAATATAGTAATATTTATAATATTATCAGCAACTATCTCTGTTGCTGTTAAAAAAACTCATAAAAATAAATACTCTAACTCTCAGCTCACCAGCAGTAATAATAATAATAATAATAATAATAATAATAATAATAATAATAACATCAAATGGTTTTCTTCTTTAAGAAGGAAACAGACAGAGAGAAAGAATGAAAGAACAGAAAAATAATGAGAAACATCAGTAGAGGGAGAAGAGAGAGAGAGAGAGAGATCGAGAGAGAGAGAGACGAAAGGAAAAGAAAGGAGAGGGTTTAGTGAACGCACGCGCGCGGCGGAGCTTCGTCGGCGGCGCGACGCTGGCTGGGTCGAGCGGAGGGGAGAACGCGGAGGAGAGGCGGACGGACGCTGCGGAGGGGAGAAAGGAAGTCGGTCGGCGGAAATATGGGTTTGTTCGACGGGCGGCGCGAAGCGCGGGAAGGCGAAGGGGGTTTCGGGAGAAGGAGAACGGAGGGGCTCCGTCGGGCGGCGAGCGGAGCGGCGTGAGCACGACCTGAGGAATTTAGGGCTCGGCGGCCGGGATCGGCCTCCGACGGGGCGCACTGGCCGACAGCGCGGCGGAAATATGCACTCTGTGCCGGTGGCTCAGATCTGGAAGAGGGGCAGCGAGCTGCAGCGCCGGCGGTGGTTCGCCGGGTTGGACGCGGCGGCGGTTGGGGATCTGCGGAGAGGCCGGGGAGGCGCGCAAGGGCGGCGGATGGCCACGACGGCGGCGCTCCGGCGAGGTAAGACAGTTGGTGGTGTTTGTTTTTATTTGGTTTTTCTTTGGGTTTCTGGTGGGTTTGGAGGGTTCCGGCCGGTGGCTAGGACGGCGCTGGCCGGGGATGAATCGGTGGCCGGGGTTCGATGGTGGAATGGCGTGGTGGCCGTGGTGTCGATGATGGTATTGGGGTGGTCGAGGACAGGTGGCCGGGGACAAGGGCTGCGGGCTTGGGGCGGTGCTCGGGGTATGTCGGTCGGAGAAGGCAAGGAGTCGGGTTGCTGGGGTTTGCGAGGGTGCTGGGGAGTCGGGGTTTGTGGTCGGGCTTGGTGGTGTAGGTGGTGGCTGCCGTGGGCGGTGGTGACGGGTAATGTGGTGTGGTCTTTGCAGTTGCTGCGGCAATGGAGGCGTGGTGGTCGACAAGGCAGGATAGGTTTAGGATTTTGATGTCGGGGTGTGTCCGACACGAGGGAATTGTATATGTAAAAGATTTGGAATAAGATGATGGACGGAAGGGGACATGGACACGATGCACACACGTTTGTGGAAATTTGTGAAAGAATAATGAAAAGTTGGAGGAGTACTTGCCTATTTATAGGATGTGGGAATTCCCAATTGGATAAGTATTAGGAGTAATTTAAACCCAAAAATAGATAGCTTGTAATTTAATTTAAATCAATTTAAATCCAAATCTAAATATAAATCCAATTCCAAATGCAAATTAAATTTGAATCTAATTAAATTATTGGTTTAAAATCAATGGAAAAATTCAAATTTCAAATATTTAACCATATAAATAAATCCATAGGTTCAAATTAAGATTTTAAATTGCCACAATAATTTTGAAATATATTTTCCAAAATACTAATAATAATAATTTCGAAAATAATAAATTTTTTTGAATAATAAAATATTAATATTAATAATTTCAAAAATTACACTAATAAAATATTTATGCAATACATGTACGCACTAAAAATATTATTTATAATTAATAACTGTATAAACGAAAGCCTTTGTGTAAATAAAATAAATAAAATAATGAACTTGAAAATTTTGGTACGATAGCTAAATAATTATTATGTATAATATTTTGAAACCATAAAAATAGAAGAAAAGTATTTTTCAAAATATGTACGCTCGCACATAATCGCACTCATCGAGCAATTTCGAAAAAGAAAACAAAAGGTCGTGCACGACGTATAATACGTCTACGCGACGTATATTACAAAAATTTTAAATCAGTACTAAATTTAATATAAAAAAAATAATTAGTCAAAATTTTAGGGGTTTTACAGCGGGACTATGTAACAGACTCCTTGAGACGGGACTACTCGATTTACATGATGGACGGTCGTTATTTGTGTTTGCAACGACCATAGAGCGTTATCTAATGTATACATGGTATTCCAATGTGGAAGACAAGAATAATTAAAAGACACTCTATTATTGATGAAATACGAGATTTTATCCCGCGGGATTACATTGTCCAGAGAAGGGGCATCTACATCAGTCGAGATATAGTCCCCCAACTCTTCATCTGTAAGCACTGGAGTAGGATCGGGAGAGTCCACCACAGTGTTGGTCTTGGAGTCCGAGAGGACTACATGGGCTTTCTCCGGCGGCTGGGATGGCGGCGGCCTGCCTTTAAGACGCACCTTCAGAGGTGCCTCCGCTGTGCCTCCAGTGACTGGCACCTTCCCCTGTAGTTTTGCCACGAGGGGAGCCGATGTTTGAGGCGGCTTTCCCTTGAGCCGTATCTTCTGGGGAGCTTCGGGAGCAGCTGGTGCTTTCCCGGGTAACTTAATGCTCATGGGAGGCAACTTCTGAGGCAGTTTGCCTTTGAGTCGGATCTTCAAGGGAGCGTCGAGAGTGACCTCGGGGTCCATGTCCGGCTCTGCTACCGTTTCTGCTTCGTCGTCAGCATCATTGGCCTCCTCCTCGTCCGGTGACTTGTATAAGTCGGCATCGGTGAAGTAGGCTTCAATCCCTTTGAAAGGATCGATGTCCGCGAACTCCGTATGGATGACGCCGTTGGTGGACACATATTTCATACACTGGTGGAGCATGGATGGCACCACCATGTATTTATACAGCCATGGTCGACAGAGTAGGATGTTGTAGTTGACATCGGCATCCACGACGTAGCAGGTCACCTCAGTTCTGAGGTTACCGATGTGACACTTCAGCCGAATTTTGCCCAGCGGCTCACTTTTGCTGGCGTTAAAGCCACTGATTGTTGTGTTGGAGGGCGCCAGCCGGTACATTGGGATCCCCAGTATTGAGAGCAGCGTCTTCGGGATGATGCTGAGGGAAGACCCCGGATCAATCTGAATCCGCTTCACATTGACTGAACCGATATACCCTGTATAATACAGCGGCCGGTTATGTCGATTGTGCTTGAGCAGCATGTCTTGTTGGGTAAAAGTTATGTTCGGGATAACTTCATCAGTACAATCACAGTGCGCACATGTAGTTGGGAGATCTTCAGACGGCTTGACCTGACTGAGAAAGGATTCAGCATCCTTCAGAGCTTCACAGAGAGCTTCTCGGAAGTCTTTGGAAAGATGCAGGAGCTCAAACAAGGATAGGCGGGCAGGAGTACTGGCCAGTTGTGCCAGTATGTCGAAGTTGTAGGGCTTGGCTAGCCCCGTAGCATTCTCCTTTCGCAGAGGTCTGTCGAAACGAGCCTCCACATGCTTCTGCTTATTGGCTGCTGAGGGCTTAGATGGACCCTCTTCCTGGGCAGCAGGGACGGTGCAAGGAGGCACCACCTCGGCGGCAGCTTCGTCGGGTTGCACGTTCAGTTGTGAACGCATCTGCACAGGAAGTGCCTCTTCCTTTGAAGAAGAGACCGTGCGGCAAGACTTGATCTTCCTGCCTTTGGATTTGGAGGTAGGGCGTACCTCCGGTTGAGTCACCTCGGAGACGAGGTCGGGGTGAACCCATAGGACCTCTCTTCGAGATATGGTGAGTGGGATGAGTCCACTCACATTGTCACGGGTAGGTGGTAGGTTAACCACCTCCATTGTCGCCTTAGGGATTGGGATGACGCCATCCTGTGTTGTTGTTGGCGGCAGGGTGCTGAACTGGAGTGACACCACGTTGGCCGATACCGTCTTCTCTTCGTAGTCGACGGAGATTACATCCGCATTGATCATGTGCTGGATGTAATTCTTGAGGACATAGCAGTCCTTGGTTGGGTGTCCGACAAACCGATGGTAGTGACAGTACCTCGGGTTGTCCACTTTCCCAACCTCGTCGGGCCTCTTTGGGTCCGGCAGCTTGATCTTGTCACCCTGCTTCAGTATATCAAAGAGTTGCAGGGTGTCTTCGTCGTTGAACGAATAAACCTCATTTGGCCTTGGTGCAAGTGGAGGCTTCTGAGTAGGTGCTGACGCACCTTTTGAGGCATTGACAGTCAATGCCTGTTTCTCCTTTGTCTCTCGTCCGGGGTTGTTGGCTGCAGGCCGTTTTCCTTGTCCTCAAAGACAGGGAAACTGACTCCCAGAAGACGAGCATTGGCCGCCTTCTTCTCTGCGGCTTCTTCTTCAATGATCAAGGAACTCTAGTCGGGAGGAGGAGTAGAGTTGAGCCAGAGTTTGACTGCAGGCAGCATGTTCATGCTGCAGGAGGAGAGGAGCGCATGTTCTGGCATGCCCGGTGGTAGTCTGAAGCAGGCTTGTCGGAAGCGTTCGATGAACACCCGAACCGTTTCCTTCTCCTTCTGGCGTATCTCTAGGAGGGACGCCATCGTCATGTCCTTCCCGCCGTCGTAGAATCGGTCAAGAAAGAGGCGAGTCAAGTCGTCGAAGGACGATATAGAATTGTCGGGGAGGCTGCAGTACCAGTCGTACGCCACTCCCTTCAGTGCCCCAACAAATATGCTAGTAAGTAGCGCGTCCTCCTTCGGAAGATGTCCCGTCTGAGACTGGAAGTATGTCAGGTAGCGACGCGGAGAGTCCTTCCCATCGTACGGCGTTAGTGTTTGTGGCTCATACTTTGGAGGATAAACCAACTTGTTCCACTCGAGGGGATAGGGCTGGGGGATGCCCATCTTTTGGCGCTCCTCTTGTCTCGTCTTGGACTCAAAGCGCTCGCACAATTCCCTGATCATCTCGACCACGTCTTTCGTGGAGCTGGGAGTCGGGGAAGGTGGTACCACCTGATGTTGAGCATTTGAGGGCTCCGACGCCCAAGGTGCTTCTCGGCGATCTGTGTCCGAGGATACCCGTTGAAGGGGTACGCTCGATTCTCCATTGGCCCCTGGGTCGGGACCGGTAGAAGGTGTCCTGGCCAAAGCTGACCGTATCTCAAACACTGCTTGAGTCAGTGTTTGCATGGAGGCAGAGAGGGTTTTGAGTCCTCCCTCCAGGGTATCTATACGCTGTACGAGGTCTGTTGGCGGCGCATCAGACTCGATATCAGCCCCAGTCACGTTTACTGTCATGATGCGGCCGGGAGTAGATGGATGGGTCGAGGCTTCACTCTCGGCCTCACTCTCTTGTAGGGGAGTTGCCACTCCTGGAGCTTCATCTTGGCCACCCCCAGCCATGTTCTGGAGATCATTCTCGACGGGCGCATCTGCAAGGGCCTGATTACCCTCGGCTTCGTCTTGAATGGCTTCTTCGTCTCCGAAACTCGAGTCCGTAGATGGTAGACTACCTCCAGCCATGTTCTGGAGGATATCCTCGTCTTCCGGGGCATCTGGTCGGCTGACTTCGCCTCGAGGATGCGCCCCAGGTGTACTTTGGATACACTCATCTTCGGAAGGAGGTTCGACAAGGGTCTGACTACCCCCAGCTTCCTCCAAGGCCTTCCTTCTCCCCTGAGTGCCTTCGAATACTCCGGAGGACGAGACAGCTGTCTTGGTCTTCCTCGGCTGGCTTTTGGACGAGGAAGAGGAATTGCCAGTCGCCTTTCGGACCGACGAGGAGTTGGAGATCACGTTGTATGAAGCAACCCTTGGCTCCTCTTTTGTTGACATCTTCGTCCCGAGGCGACGTTGGAGGGGTGTCGATGATTGCAGCCGCTGGAACACTGACTGCCTTGGTGGAACTGCCGTCTTGCAACAGAAGTTGCTAGTGACGACAGCACAAGTGTGCCCTGTGAGGGGCGCATCGTGCATGTCAGTCGACTCTCCTGATCGGCGCTTGTGATTAATCACGTTACGCAGATCATTGGAGGAGAGTGCCACCTTTACACCCCCTTCAGGCGCATGGCAAGGCCAAGCGCCGGGGTGGTCAAGTGAGTGCTGTGCCCCCTGATCTAATACCAAACAGGCATCCCGATCAGTAGTGGAGGAACCACAACATTTGAAGTGACTTGAACGGACCTCAGACGCACAACCAAAAGAGGCGCGGGAGTTCAAGATCACTGAATTTGCCTCACTCGACTTGGTTGTGCACGCAATAGATGCGCCCAAGTGAGACAAGGACTTTGAAGGTCGGCTCGTTTCTGGCGCCACAGCACTCGAGTCGATCTTGTACAGCTTGCCATCAGCAGCGCACATGATTATGAGCGCATGCTTCTGGCTTGCTGTTGGCATAGCACGTTTGGGGCGCATGGACCGTGCCGCCTTGGATTTCTTCGTACCAGCCTGCTGGGGCGTATAGTACTCAGAATCCAAATTCTCCTTGCCATTACAGCGAGTGAGTCTGTCAAAGACAGATACTTTCTGTGACGCATCAGAAGTGATACGCGGGGCATTGGCTGCGCCCCTGCTCCGTCGACGCATCTTCCTCGCCTGAGAGGGAGATGGCTGGGGAATGTGGTTAGCCGTACGCTTCCCCGAGAGATGCGCTGCACCTATGGGCGCATCTTGGTTGCTGAGGACGTCAGCAGGAAGGAAAGGCTGGATTGGCGCATCCCCTTCGGTGGTGGTGCCCGAGGCATCGACCTTGCACACCCAGACTCGACGGGTCTTCTTCGGCAGCCGCTTCGAAGGACTCGCACTACCTTCAGAGATGAACTCCTCATACGCCTGTTGATTGAGGCGTACGACCAGCGTCTTGTGGGAGGAGCCTACCTTCACATCGTCGGATTGCGACACAGCTTTCTCCGTGGAGGAGAAAGAGGTCCCCAGCAGAGTCGCCAGCTTGTTTGCCATTAAAATTCTTTTATTGCAAATTTCAATACAAACAGAACAGTGTTACAATATAGGACTTAGATGTAGTCCTAGGAGTACACTTTTGTTTATCTGGGTCCCTTGTGCCGATGGAGTGAGTGGTAATGCGTTGACTCCGTTGACGATCTGACGACGGTTATCGGTTCTCTGAAGGTTTGGATTGCTCTGGGTACTGGAGCTTGCTGAGAGGAGGAAGACGTTGAGTGTCTGTATTTGCCTCTCTGGTGGTATGTTCGTTCGTTGGGTGTTCTGTCCGTGTGTGAGAAGGAAATAATCCCTCTATTTATAACTTCGCAGGCTGGCTGCTCATGCGTGCATGTAGGATACGCCTGTACGCGGGGACGCCACGTGGTGATTGCTGATGGAGGCGCATGGACGATGCACCCTGATCAAGGGGTTGACTTCTTCATGTTACTGTTGTGAGCCGGCACGTAGCAAAGAAGAAGATCTTTCTGCTGCTGAAATCTTGGGTGAGTTGAGTCAAAGGACACGTGTTGTCGACTCATGGCTCGGAGATCTCGAATTTGATGGGGGGAGGTGATCTTGTAGGATGTGCCTAGGATTGGGCGCATAAGGAGACTCTGGCTCGTAACCTTTAGGAGTCACGAACCATTCTGGGCACATGGCTTTTGAGGCGCATGCAGAGCTTCCAATGGAGACTTTTCTTCTGTCTTTAAGGGATCAGTGAAAAGTCTGAGGCGCATGGCTTTTGAGGCGCATGCGGATGGTTGGGTGGCCACGTGGCAGTAGCCGTCAGAGTAAAGTAATGATGATGCTGACGTTGACGATGCTTCGTCTTCTGAAAAAGCTGTCAACTGTTCAGACTTCGGGAGGCATGCTGCCAACTCTGTCAGTTCAGTATTTAATGTTTCTGACATTCGAAGGACAGCTGAGTGGGCACGTCGATTGGCGTTCCACTAGGCGTATGGGGACGCATGGGGGCGCATCCTCTGTGATGCACTTGGTACTGAAGGGCACGTCTGTACTGATGCGCTTGATGTTGTAGGGCACGTCTGTGTGATGCGCTTGATGTTGAAGGGCGCGTCTGTGTGATGCACGGGCTGGCCGGCACATCCGCTTCGAGACACGTTCTTTAATGCAGCGACTGTTACGTTCTTCAAGTGCTTTAAATAGCCGTTTTGATTTGGCTGAATTCGAAGCGTCCTGTCACGACCCGCACCCACTGTGAGGGTACGAGAACGTAACCACGCCCAGCCTACGCCGCAGTGTCGGCGGTAGAATGCTGTCCTAGGTCAATATACATCTAACAATATCTATCTAAACAGTTTATACTCCCCGAATGGGGGTGACATAGCAGTAAAACTCAATCACAACTAAGGAAGAGATAGCACGATATGAAATAGAACTCAAGAAAATAAATAGATGAAAAGTAGCCTAAGATAATCCCAGCAATATCCAGAAGTACATGGTCTCAGATACAGAATGAAAGAATATATACAACTCTGAACTCCAAATATAGTCTAGCTAAAACATGCCTCAAGACTACATAAAAGATAGATAAGCCTAACTAATCTAGTCTAGGCAATCGGGATGATATCCTCAGCTAGAGCTGGGTCCTCCTGAGGGTCCAGCTCGCAGGTGTCATCTAAGGCTGCCCCGTAGTAAGTATCCAGACCAGCCTCCTCCTCGTCCTCTGTAATATTTTCAACAGGTCCAGTCAGGACAGGAGCGAGCACAATATATCTCATGCAGTTCATATCATGTCAGGAAATATAAAGCAAGCAATAGAGTAAGATACATAAACGCTGTAAGAAGATGTACATGAAAATAGGAGAGATATTTGATAACTGAAAATATATACATGATAAGTAAGAACTGTAAGTGACTAGTGATTTAGAGTATGAGATGGCATATAATTGGCTTAGGTTGTACATGATAAAACATGGAAGTAACAGAGTGAACATGATGGGTAAATCACATGACTATTTATACTCACCCCTACCCACAATCAATACACAAGGATCCGTTCAAATTACGTTACGGACATGATGTTTTGGTTATACAAGAAACACATGAGGAAACATGAGCATTCATGAAAGAACATGAGAGTACATGAACGTACATGAAAGAATATGAGAGAACATGAGTGTACATGAATAACGCAGAAGCAAGGAATACATGATGTACATGACACTCATGTCATAAAGTATCCGATGCGCCCGCTAAGGGGGTAACATCCCAAGAAGAGATCCGTATAGTACCAATCCGTGATGATAACGTGACAGCATCAAGTAAAAGTAATCTAGAGCGAGAATATAAGTCGTGACAAGTATGAAACGATCAGAGAATGTACTCGCCTGTATCCGAGTGTCCAATATGAAAGGTACCGTCCGAAGAGTGGTGTCTGGCTCCTAATCAGAATAGCACAAGTCACAACAAGCCTAAAGTGGTAAAATGAAGTTCTACTATGCATTCTACATGATTCTAGGTCAATCTAGGCCAAAGTCAACTCTTGGTCAACTCTGGTCAACTTGGTCAACCCTAGAAGTCAAACTAGGTCAACCAAGTCTAAACTAGGTCAAACCAGTCTATACTAGTTCACATTAACCTATACTAGGCCTAACTAGTCCAAACCAGTCTAAACTAGCTAATCTGGCTATGCTAGTAAACTAAGTCTATACAACACAAGTCAACCAACATCACCCTTCCTAGTTTACATCTAGGCCTACACATAACACATGTATACATATATTACATATATATAGTGAAAACACAAGTGTATATATATGAGACATATACACATACTTGTATAACCTATTCATCCAAGTAGGTATCCATACTAGATACCCAAAAGATACACAACCCTAATATATATATATATATATATATATATATATATATATATATATATATATATATATATATATATATATATATATATAGGCAAACATTTCATATATTGTATATGCCTACATACTAGACATTTAACCTACACATGTGAAGACTAGGAATATAGAGAGAATGAGAGAGAGAGAGAGTAATGTGTTTAACTAAGTGCAAGTGTGTGTTAGAAGTGTGATGTGTGACAGAAACATGGGAAAAAAAATAGTGTGGTGAAGGATGTGTAGCTGTGTGCAACATGTGACAGGAAAATAGAATAGGTGGCCTGTGGTTGAGCTAGCATAT
>JANAVB010009673.1:0-31388 GCA_029216955.1 Iris pallida
TGAAGGGATGGTGGGTAAAATAAGGAAAAAAAATTAAGGGATCACACAATGCTATCCTATCGTCGGGTGTGAAGATGATTCTGATTCAACATGTCTTCTCCTCTATTCCCATTTACACTCTTGCCGCTTGCTCTCCCCCTAAGAAGGTGCTTTCGACCATTGAAGCACTTTTTGCGAACTTCTTTTGGGGGCATTGTGACGGCAAGGATAAGCATCATTGGGCCAGTTGGGACACTTTGGCTAGACCTACAGTAGAGGGCGGGCTGGGATTCGGCAGGCTGTCGCGTATCGTTGATGCTTTCTCTATGAAGTTGTAGTGGAAGCTTTGTCAGAGCCGCACTATCTGGGATAAGTTCATGATGGCCAGATACTTCAGGCATACTCACCCGTCATATACGGGCTTCAATAGCAAATCCTCAGCATCTTGGGTCGCATCCTTCATGGGCGACAACTTGCTGAGCATTTGATCCGCCTACAACTGGGATCGGGCGAATCGTCCCCTCCATTGAGTACGATCCGAGACCAGTGGGACCACGAGGGTGAATGGAATTGGAATAGGGCCAGAGAATAGATTGGAGAGGAGGCGGTTGAAGCCCTCGCAGCCTTTGGCTTGTAGGTGTCGTCTGACTCGGACTCTTTGAGATGGTTCCCCTCGGTTAACGGTGATTTCTCGCTAGCATTTACGAGAGGAGTGGCCCGCGGTGTTGGTACACCATCTCCCATCATTGGGCCTTTCTGGCAATCTTGTATTCCCAAAAAATAGTCATTTTTGATTTGGAAAGCGATTCGCCCCACTGATGACGCTCTCAACTCCATTGGCTATAACTTAGCTTCGGGGTGTCATTGCGGCTCGGTAAGCCAGTCCGAGTCTGTGGAACACATTATGTACTCAGGAAACCTGGCTAGACAGGTATGGAACGTCCTATCCTATCGTTGCCAGTAGGATCAGGTTGATAGGGGCTTCAACGATCTCTTGGCCACCTGGGGGCGCACCTAGCACGAATACCAGATCGTCACAGCCGCTATCACGTGGATCATTTGGAAAAACCACAACAAATTCAGATACGAGGGCCACCAATACACTCCCGATCAACTGATCATGGAGGCCCTCAGACAGATTCACAAAGTCGGTAGCCGTTGTAAGCACGTCCGACATGAATTCTAGATCCCCTTCGCCAGATGATTTTCTTTTTTGGTTGGCGAGCGGGAGTCTCCTCCCCGCTCATTTTTCTTTTCGGTCTTTCCTTTTCGCGCTTACTTGTAAAGGCTTCGGCATTTTGCGCCTTACTCATGAATAAAGATTGGTGGTTTCTAACATATATATCTATATATATATATTTTTGAAACATTGGGTAAATGTGACGAACTCGCCTCCACTGGGGCTCGAACTCCTGACCACTTGGGTCGCATGCATCTCTCTTAACCACTAGGCTAGAGGTCATTTGCAACATATATATATATATATATATATATATATATATATATATATATATATATATATATGTTATTAGTTTTCTTAAAACCCTAGTTCTTTTGGCCGATTTTTTAGGATTTTGATCTCAAAGGATTTCCGACTTCGCAGAGCGATTGCGGACAGCCCCGACGTCCTTTACGTGTTCCATTTTTTGTTGTAATCGTATCGAGGTTAGTTTTCAGAATATGTAATTATTTTTTTGATATTTTGTTTATGAATTTCTGGAAATTTATTTGATTGTCGATTGTCCAAAACTCGATATATCGCACGATTTTTGAGATTTTTGGTCATTTCGGGATATTTCAAACTCCGTTTTGTAATCCGTTTGAAGTTATGGAAATCTGGCATGAAGATCTACAACATATAAATTTTCCAGAAATTCATAAGTTTGTTTACTATTTTATTTAATTTATTGAACTCAGATTTGACCGGTGATTCACCGATTTGGCCACGGTTAGCCATAGCGGCTATAACATTCGACCAAATTATGATTTTGTGGCACGGTCAATTCCAGTGCACTCGTGGCACTGAAATCTACTAAGATACGCACTCAAATTATTGAGTTCGAGACGTTTGACTAGTTAGTCAACGATACATCTCGATTTGTGTGCTATAGATTCCAAAATTGGATCCGTGACTTTTTATAGCCAAAAATCCTTATTTAAATTATATTTTAGATTATTATTAGATTAAATTATAAGTAATTATTTCAGAATTAAATAATATTTATGTAGGTTAATCCATTAGACATTTTTTTATGATTTTTGGATTAGGAATCTTAGAACTGACTTGTGGTTTTCGTGCACGGTTCGTGGTATGTTGGTATGATAGGGTTTGGTAGCTTCTAGGTTGGAGTTACTCTCGTCCTAGACTTATGAAAATGATTTGTTCAAGAGATATGACAAGTATCACTATGACCTATGTTACCTTTGTTTTGTACTGTATGTATTTGCGTGACATTGTTACTTCTTCATATATCATGTTGTCGTTGTTATTGATTCACTATGATTGATTTTTTATGCACGAGCATAGTTCTTCTCCAGTTACTTATTTAAGCTCACCTTTTATACTTGTTAACCATATTGTATTGTGAATACATGTTTATCATGTTTACCTGTATTGTTATATGTAGCGAACATATTTTTTTGTGACTTGTGGGTAGAAGAATACTATGAGTATGCATGTGGTCTATGTTAACTATATAAATCCCTTCCTGTGTAACCTGAATAATATTAATCGTGCAACACATGTACGATTGACGTATATCCTAGAAAGTCAACATACATAAAGTCAGTATTCTAAAACACAATACACGTGACCTCTTGTTGCTATATCATTTATTTATTTATTTTCCATCGAGTCTACTTTCATATTGTCCTCATGTTATAACTGTACTCTTCTTACTATATCATTTTATGCATATAGTTTGTCTTTCTCGTTATTATTCCTTCATGCTTGTATATTATATTGTATAGTGTTTTTTGATCTTGCTCCAATCCTGACTAGATAACTATTTTTTAGCTTGAGACGACGTTATATGTCCTAAGGTCTACGGTGCGTATGTTGGCGATACTAGCATTAGTGACGTACCAAATTCTGGTACTAATATGAATTAGTGTATTTTCTTTCTTATACTTTTCCATTAGTTAATGGTCATAGTTTTGGATTCTAGTTTACTTTTCTTTTACCGGATTTGTTCTCTATACTATATGGGTGTTTTTTTAGTTTATTGTTAAGATATTGGATACTATCTTTAATGGTTTAGATGTGGATGTTATGTACATATTGTTCTTGTTGTGGATCATGTTATCGTAGACAGCGAACTACCGTCGATGATGTGGTATAGGCTGGACTTGGCTACGTACTCGTATCCCAAAAGTGCGAGTGGGTCGTGACAGGTTTTTATGGTGGCCCATACAGGTCCAATTTTACAAAAGATTGTGAACTCTTAGTACTACTTAAGTTAGTCGTACTACTGTGGGCCTACGAATAGAGTTGGAGTTAGACATTAGAATAATTTAGGAGAGGTTCATATCATCCACAAATTGGATTAAACTCTTAAGGATCTCCTTCGCATGCCTTGATACGTTATTGATCTCTATCTTGACTTCAATATATTTCTTAACTTGCATCCTGCTTGAATCTTCCTAACATTTGGATTCCCAGGACAGGCACACCACTTCCATGGAAACCCCACTAACTGTAAATATAAATTCTACCGATGGGACCCCACCATCACATAGAGGCCAGCTTTGTAACTCCTCTTTCCGGATTTTCAATATTTTATTTTATTGTGTTTAAAGGATAATTTTTCCTCGAGATCTTTGAAAGATATTTTGTGATAATCAAATAAACTAGTTTGAATTAAAGTACTAAATTCTCTTAATAAAATATTTTTACTAAATTTCATTGTTATTGGTTTTGATAGTTTAAAAGATCATAAACACTTTTTCAATGTGTAAAATATAAGTTACAATATTTTCATGACAACAAATATCATTTTAGTTATAATGATAAACCAATTATATTTTGGGCTTAAATTTATATGCTATTAATTTTAGTTATATGCTAGATAGTAGAAAGGTTTTTGTTTCGAAAATATTCCTAAAGATATCATAAGTCTTTTTAAAACTATTTATTATTATCTTTGATAAGATTTTATGTAAGAAATATACGATAATTAGTTGCTAGTATCAAATATTTGTTATTTTGATAGTTATGTATATAATCCATTATTGGATTAAGGTTATCTTAAATCAGTTTAAATTATCGGTTAATATCTTACCAATAATAAATTTGTTGATTTGGGTGATATACTTTAAAATTAACTTTGATAAGATAATTTAGTTTTCAGCTTTATTGATTTAATTCATTTTGATAAATATTAAATATTATTTCTAAAATATTATGATTGATCATTTTGAGCTAGACTTAAAATCGTACTATCCAAAACCATTTCATAATACTAAATAGCGATTTAAATTCTGGCGTGATCAATTATTTGATTTTGATTAAACTAAACTAGTTTTAGAATTTAAATTGATTTAAACGCATGGAAGAATTATCTATCCTAATCCTTTTTGGACTATTTATCTTATCTCTAAAAACTTCTACATATAATTTCTATGAGTCCCCTCCATCCCATAACTTTTATAGAAACCTAAGTTCTACTCCTAGCCGACACCATCACCAGCATAGGAAGAAGAGACACCAAACCCCCAAGCCAACCCCGTCACCTCGACTTCGGCCTGTGGCCAGCCCACAGCCTCGACACCATCACCAGCATAGGAAAAGAAGAAGAGAACACCAAACCCCCAAGCCAACCCCGTCACCTCGACTTCGGCCTGTGGCCAGTCCACAGTCATCATCACCATCGCCACCACAACACAAGCCAACAGCATATCCGTGCCCGGTTGTGTCTGTGTGTCCACAACAGAGAGTATATCTCATTCATGTCCGGACCCGTGCGTCCGTGTCCCATCCATCTTATTCCACCATTACAATTCTATTACCGTGTCTGAGCCGACAGGCCGACTCGGACGTCTCGACAAACACCAGAAACAGAAGAAGTACCCGAACCTTCATTGACGCCGAGGCCGCCATCCCTGCATGGCCTCCGTTGACAGCGTGACGAGACCACCACTGGGATGGGAAGCCACCGCCCTTCGTTGCCGCGGTCCACCGCACCCTCTCCACCGTCTCCATCGCAACGCATACCGAATCCCAACCACTCAACTTATCCGACGCCGGTGAATAGCCCCCACGTGTCGAGAGCCGTACCAGCCCAGCCCTCTGCGCCTCTAGCCCGACCTCAGGATCCGTGCTTCCGCGCCGCCCGGTCTCGAGTGCGGCCTTTCGGCAAGTCTCCATCGCCGAGGTGCAGAACGTCCTCCGTACGACCGAAGTTCCCCGCGCCTGAGCTCTCTTCTCCACGAGAGCACCGCCGCGCCGTTGCCCGTTGAACGGCACGATCGTCGGTGACCGCGCCTCCGGCCAAGCCGAGCCCGGTGCCCCACAGATCGGAGCCACCGCCCGCGCTCCGACGTTCTCCGCCTCGTCTAGAGCCTCGCGCCACCTTGGCCCGCCCCAGATCCCTGGCTCCCTTCAGATCTGCGCATCTCCGGCGCTGATTCGTCGTCCGCCGAGCGCCAACGCTCTGCCACCCTCCGGTGGAGCCCTCTCCGCCGTGTCAGGGTTAGCGGCCACCGATGACGAATCCCGAAGCCGTCCCTAGCCCACTCTGCCGCCACAGCATCTGGGGCACCACCCTCCACTCGACCACGGAACCAGCATCGTCGAGCTGCCTTGGCGAGCTCGCCCGGCCACCCCCGTCGGCTCCGCCGACGCAAACCCTATGAGCCCCGCTCCTCACTTTCCCTCTTCAACTCCTTTTCCTTTCTCACTCACTCACTTTCTCTCTCTCTGTGTGTATAAAGTCCTTTGTAGATGGTTTAATTAGTTTACTGGTTTTTGTTAATAGATTATTTTGATTAACTAGTGTAATGTTAATCGAGTATTGGTGATTAATTAGTATTTTAATGGTTATAAAATGATAATATGGTTAAGTATTTATATTTAGTTATATTTTCTTTATAATATTTCTTTGTAATATTTGGTTTGGGCCTACAATGAATTGAGAATTGGTTTATAAATAGTTTTATTGGGCCTGAGTCCATTATAATATTCATATAAGCTTATTTATTGAGCCTAGTATATCTTGGGCTGTTAAGATAAATATTTTGTGGACACATAAATATAGTTTATAATAAGGATTTTTAGTTTGATTTTTATAAACACTTTTTGAAGCTATACATTATTTCGACTAACAAATATAATTTTTATTTAAGATTGTATTTCGATTTTAGCCTTAAAAATAATTTCTAGGCTATAAGTATTTTCTATATGACCATATATTTTCTTAAAACGAATTTCTTTCAATTTCGATCTTGATAGTGCTAGGTCGTACGATCGCAATTCTTGCAAATTCTGACTACTTTATATCGACCCTAGGCTAATTGGACAATTCTGAACTCAATGGAATTGTCGAACCAGCTAAGGACCACAGGCAAGTGCACTTTCTGATTGCTTTTCGATTCATAGTAGTCTTTTCATTTCATGTCTATACATATATCTTGCTGCTTGTTGACACGCTCGTCACACGGAGTAGTCGGGACGGGAAATATCTTAGTATACATGTGGACTACCCAGAAATATCCCAATATGTCTATTCTTGAATGCTAGCCGCTACGCACGACACGTGCAGTGTGCCTTATTTACCCCTTAGCCGTCCACATGTCGAAACAGATATTTTACACCACCTAGATAGATGTCTTTTATTAGTTTTTCCTTGTTTACTTCTCTACCGTGCCATGTCATCAGTTTTCTTACTAGCTTTCATATTCCATTTGCTATTTTCATGTCTTGTTAATTCTATTATGTTTTGCATTGCCGTCGGTTTGTGTACTTATTCCATTCCTGACTGGAAACCAACATTTTTTAGGTTTAGCCGCTATCACTCTTAGCACTGGAGAAGACTTGGGTATGCTGAAGACAACCTAGAAATAGAAAGCAATTGTTTCAATTTCATTAATTGTAAAATCTTGTATTTTCTTTAATTGTAAATGTTGTAATAAATTTAGAATTGTGAATGAGCAACAAATGTTGTATTTTGAGCATTCATTTTCTTGCGGGCTTGACAGCGTTCTACTGTCGACTCTGCGGCGTAGGCTGGCTTGGACACGTCTCGTATCCGAAAAACGGGTGCGGGTCATGACAAGTTTTTGTGGTAGCCCACGCAGGTCAGTTTCGCAAAAGATTGCGAACTCGTGATGGTACATTAGTCGTACTATTGCGAGCCTGCGCCCAGGAAATGCTCATTCACAATTAGAATTAAAATAATCTAAGAGAATGACTAAGAATAGGAGTCCCTCATTAATTTGACCGTTGGGTAGTTAAGTGTATTAGATAGGCCATGCAATTTAGATAACTTGCTAGATCCCTATAGGTACACTATTATTTTGATATGACAATATGACCCCATGCAGATATGCTATTCACTTGGTAAGTTAGGCTTACCTATAATTAAGGCTTTGATCTTGATGAACTATTTAAATTTTCTTTTGTTTTATTAGATATAAACCTTATATCGTAAATTAGAATTGCCTATTTAAATTCTCTTTTGCTGTAAGAATTTAGTTTATAATTTTTGATTCTACAATTCGTGTGCGAATCTCGAGGTAGATTGGTTTGAGATTTCCCCTCAACCATAGAAATGCATATGAAATAAATACTATAATGTTTGTATCTCTTTTGTCTTTAGTTATTTCCTCCATATTAACTTTTTTATTTTAAGTGTTGTGACTGATAGGATAATTACCTACATTTTATTTTAGTCAACCTGTTTGAATCTCTAGATGCTCATGAATTTTACGGTTATAGTTAGAGAAATATTAGCTAACCCATAAAGTTTAGACAGCAGCGCACTGTCGTCAATTATTGGAGAGTGGAGAATGTGGGTTCACTGCAGCCAGCAGCGCACTGGCGAGGCACAACCCATAGAATTGAAATTGTTTCGAAGAATCATAGTCTATGGAACATTGCAGAAACTATGTTCTCGTTGACTTCTTTAGATCTTAGATACCATTATGTCAATATAGGTAGAGTGTATGATAGCCTATCACATTTGAATCACGAAACCAAGGGTTTACCGTAACTAGAGTATACGGGCAAGGCGTAATTCTCGGTGAAATGATTTCAGATGTGATTACAAGTTTAGGATATTACAGAGAATAGAGACTGCTCTGTATGACCCTAAGATCAAAGCCAATACTAGTGGAAGTTATGTAGCCTGCCTTCCAACCTCACATTATGTGGTCATTGTGATCTACTGATGAGGTAATTGACTGACACTGATAAGTTACCTAGAATGTAGAATTCGTCCATAACCCATTAGTCGACCAAAGCCTTATGGGTAAGAAGATAATAGGTAGACATAGTATTTTATACACGTTTCCCTCGATCTTGAATATTAGAGGAATATAATTTAAGTTTATATTTCTCTTACCTTCAGTCATTTTCTTCCTAATTATGATCATTTAAACAACTTATCTTATTTCTTTTCTAAACGTAGCCATATCAGAAGTTCGTATCACTTATATTCTTTTTCTTGGACCTAAGAAATTATTTTTTTTAAAAATAATAACTTCTCACTCAATTATCTGTTAGTTTCGAGTTAAGTTTTCAGATTCAAAAGTTCCTCTCAATCGTTGAATATTGAATGTCTGTGGAATAAGGATTATGAGGTTTTTCTTATTTTGACTTCGATCATTATCCTTCCTAATCAATTGTTTTCTTTTCAAGGAGCTGTTATACATGAAGAACAGGTACTTACACTTTTCTATCTTTATCGACTTGTATGATATTTTAAAAACTCCTTTGATATTCTTGGGGATATAGTTGGAATAATTTTGATGACTTGCGATGACAGGACAGCAGCGCACTGTCGTCACTTACTTGAAATATCGAGACTACGGATTCACTGCAGCTAGCAGCGCACTGGCGTGGCATGAACCCTAAGTTGAAGTAATTTCAAGTAACGTAGATTATCAAATACTATTAAAACTATGTCTTAATTGTCCTATCTTGCTCCTTGAGTTGTTATATCAATGTTGGACAAAGATAATAAGATATTCGATATCGTGTCATAGCTGAGTCATGAAACCAAGGTTTACTGCAGCCATGTGTACACTGGCGAGGCATAAATTCTCGGCAAAGTGACTTCATATATACATATGATTTCGAATATTATGGAGACTACGTCCTCTTGACATATAGCTACCGATTTCATGGCCTACAATTCACTTGCTTAAATTATTTTATTATTATTTTTTTTCATATCTTTTATTTTATGGTCATTTGTCTTCATGAGCATCCCTTAAACTTATTCTTGAATTCCTTCCATTCATGATCACACCTAAATTATGATTCTAGGATTATGCCTACACAATTGATCGTGCTAAGACGGTTTTAAATTGGATCACCCTTACGACTTTTGATTGAGCTAGACTATTTGATTATATCTTGATCATGTCAATTCACATATTTTCTTGATTTTGAGTCCGTAATCATGCCTAAATAATTTTGCCTAAATAATTCATTATGCCAAACAAATTTGAATTTTGATTGTTCCTGAATGACTTTACTCGTGACTAAACTATAATCATAATCGTGCCTAAACGACCTTTCTTGTCTAGACAATCATATTTCAATTAGATCCTTGACCACTGTGACTATACCCTTTTGATCATACCACATGGTATCTTTCCTTGAAGTCCAACACTATTCATGACCTAACTCGCTTTGATTATTGATCAAATCAGTTCTTGATTTTGTTCTTAATCGAGCATAATCGTATCCTTCTAAATTTCGAGGAAGAATATTTTAAGGTGGGTAGAGTCTTCGATTGATGAATTATTCTTGAAGCCATTGTTAGTTTTGGTGGTTGAATTTTGAGAAAATGTTGAACATTTTAGGGTTCAAGACCATAGCCTATGACTCCAACACCAAACCATACCTAATTGCCAACTTTCATTACCACCACAGTTGATCGATACTCATATTAAATTATTATTTTCTTATCATAATATTACCATCTTTTTCGCCGGTCAACCTTGTTCATCTATTCTGATAGTCCTTAAATTCGAGGACGAATTTATTTCTAAGGTGGGTAGATTTGTAACTCCTCTTCCCGAATTTTCAATATTTTATTTTATTGTGTTTAAAGGATAATTTTTCCTCGAGATCTTTGAAAGATATTTTGTGATAATCAAATAAACTAGTTTGAATTAAAGTACTAAATTCTCTTAATAAAATATTTTTACTAAATTTCATTGTTATTGGTTTTGATAGTTTAAAAGATCATAAACACTTTTTCAATGTGTAAATATAAGCTACAATATTTTCATGACAACAAATATCATTTTAGTTATAATGATAAATCAATTATATTTTGGGCTTAAATTTATATGCTATTAATTTTAGTTATATGCTAGATAGTAGAAAGGTTTTTGTTTCGAAAATATTCCTAAAGATATCATAAGTCTTTTTAAAACTATTTATTATTATCTTTGATAAGATTTTATGTAAGAAATATACGATAATTAGTTGCTAGTATCAAATATTTGTTATTTTGATAGTTATGTATATAATCCATTATTGGATTAAGGTTATCTTAAATCAGTTTAAATTATTGGTTAATATCTTACCAATAATAAATTTGTTGATTTGGGTGATATACTTTAAAATTAACTTTGATAAGATAATTTAGTTTTCAGCTTTATTGATTTAATTCATTTTGATAAGTATTAAATATTATTTCTAAAATATTATGATTGATCATTTTGAGCTAGACTTAAAATCGTACTATCCAAAACCATTTCATAATACTAAATAGCGATTTAAATTCTGGCGTGATCAATTATTTGATTTTGATTAAACTAAACTAGTTTTAGAATTTAAATTGATTTAAACCCATGGAAGAATTATCTATCCTAATCCTTTTTGGACTATTTATCTTATCTCTAAAAACTTCTACATATAATTTCTATGAGTCCCCTCCATCCCATAACTTTCATAGAAACCTAAGTTCTTCTCCTAGCCGACACCATCACCAGCATAGGAAGAAGAGAACACCAAACCCCCAAGCCAACCCCGTCACCTCGACTTCAGCCTGTGGCCAGCCCACAGCCTCGACACCATCACCAGCATAGGAAAGAAGAAGAGAACACCAAACCCCCAAGCCAACCCCGTCACCTCGACTTCGGCCTGTGGCCAGTCCACAGTCATCATCACCATCGCCACCACAACACAAGCCAACAGCATATCCGTGCCCGGTTGTGTCTGTGTGTCCACAACAGAGAGTATATCTCATTCGTGTCCGGACCCGTGCGTCCGTGTCCCATCCATCTTATTCCACCATTACAATTCTATTACCGTGTCCGAGCCGACAGGCCGACTCGGACGTTTCGACAAACACCAGAAACAGAAGAAGTACCCGAACTTTCGTTGACGCCGAGGCCGCCATCCCCGCGTGGCCTCCGTTGACAGCGTGACGAGACCACCTGTAAAACCCCTCAAAATTTTTACATTTTATGTTATTATTTTTTTATTTTATTTATTTAATTATTAAATAGATGTTATTTAATTCATTATTAATTATTTATATAGTTAGATATATATATGTGTGTGTGTGTATATATATATATATATATATATATATATATATATATATATATATATATATATATATATATATAGGAAGCGGATCAAAAGCCCCCCTTAGAAAGCCACCCAAAAACCCCCCTCACTCTAATTTGTAATTTAATGTTAATATTAATGTTAATATTAATGTTAATATTAATATTAATGTTAATATTAACATTAAATACTAAAATTAACATTAAACTTAACATTAAAATTAATATTAACATTAATATTAACATTAACATTAATATTAACAATAACATTAACATTAATATAAAAAAAAATTTAAAAAAAATTAATATTAACATTAAAATTAATATTAACATTAATATTAACATTAACATTAATATTAACATTAATATTATGAATTAGAGTGAAGGGGGTTTTTGGGGGGCTTTCTAAGGGGGGCTTTTGATCCGCTCCCATATATATATATATATATATATATATATATATATATATATATATATATATATATATATATATATATATATATATATGCAAGTGTTTGTGTGTGCATTGTATTAGGAACTCCCTAACCTTAATCCTAGTCTAGAAACCCTAGAATATGGAAAATTTCATATTCTAATAATTAGTTATTGTTGTTATTAATAGATAATTTATTTTAGTTATTATTAATAGATATGATTATCTATATATACTAACTTAGAACCCTAGAATCCTATATATATATATATATATATATATATATATATATATATATATATATATATATATATATATATATATATATATATATATATAGCCTTCTTTAACCAAGTTCCTCATAACCCTAACCCTAGAGTTTTGTCTCCAAGCCGCCCCCCCTGACCTCGCCTTCCCCTCGCCTACCTCCTCCCTCAACCCGAGACTTCTCGCCGACGTACGGAGGAGCACGAGGCCAGACGGGACTGCGGCTACTGCGAGCAGCAGAACCGGCGACCACCGGCCGTTCCAAGCGCAGCCACCGCACCCAGACGGCGGAGCCACCCCCCTGCGGCGTGGCCAGGTAGCCCCCGACCCCCCCACGTGGCGCTGCCACGTGGAAATCCCCCTTGCATGCGTAAAACCTAGTTTTAGGATTTTTAATCCAATTTAATTCAGTTTTTATGATTAATTATTGTCTAATTATTGGTAATTAATTAGATCTAATTGAAGGGGATCAATAGTAATTAAGTATAGGATCTACATTAAATTTTGTGTGAATTAATATTATTTATTAGTATTTATTATTATTTATTTATGAATTTTATGTGCCGTTAATTAATTAATTGCATTTATTATTTTAATCAGTAATTATTAATTTTATTATTAATTAAATAAAACTTTGTAGATGAAAAAGTTTGTAAAATTAATGTAGTATTTTATAATAATTTTTTCAGAAATTATAGAATTTTATTTGTAATTATTTTATATTAAAACCGAGAACTTTAGATTTTTTTAAATTAATTCCAATTACTGTTTTTAATTTATATTATTTAATTGGTTGTTAATTAAATAATACATATTATATAAAAATGTTTGTAAAAATATACTTTTCTGTATAACAATATTTCCAGTATTTAATTATATTTATTTAGATTTTAGTAAGGTAATTTTGATTTACTAGGTATATTATATAATTAATTGATATTAATTATATAATTATTTGTAAATTGGTAAATGTTAGGGTTTCTGTTGTAAATAGTTAATTAAATTATTTTTGGAATTATTTTAGGTATTTTATAATTATTTACTAATTTTTAGGAATTAAAAGTAATTTCTAGAATTGTTTTAGAATTATTTATTAGGTTGTTTAATAATTATTTATTAATTTAAATAATTATTAATTATGTGTTATTATTGTGTGGAATAGTGAATTTAGATTTAATGGTTAAATTTAGGGTTATAGTGAATTTTTAGGATTTATTTTGAATTATTATGTATTCATTGTTATTATTTAATATTTATTTAATAACTAGTTTTAATAGTAATAAATTCATTTCTGTGAAAAAATATATATTTATTATTCTGATATTATTTAGTTTATTATTAAATAGACTAAAATGATTTTTAAGGATTTTTACTATTTTTGTTAGTATTATTAGGAATTGTGTATGCATGTGTGTATTAAATTGATAGTTAATTAATTATAATTAATTAATTAATTATTAAATATTATGTTGTATTATTAATTACAGAATATAAATGTATGATAATAAGTATATTTTACATACTTATTATTGTATAATTATTATTATTCATAATTATTGGTACTAGATAGTTGGTTTTAATAAAATACTATTGATTGTTGGTTAATTAGCAATTAATCAATTTTGTAAATTGTTAAATAGTGATTAATTATAAATCATGCTTGTTTAGGATTATTTGCTTCTCGGGACTCGGACTCTACTTTGGACCCGGATACTCAGTTGCTGGACACAGGCAAGTACACATTACTTGACATTAATATGCAGTAGTTTCAAATTCCCAGTTTATTGCTATTTGTGTGCACTCGTCTCCATTGATGACTACCCAGTGTAGTGTTAGTATAACTTGACATAGTCTCAGACACGTAACACATATGAGTGAGCTGAGTACAGAGGTTATGTGTTGACTGGCCCTTAACATATGAACTTGAGTCTGTTAGCAGTTTGGTTTAGTTACATTATATTTACTATGACGTCTTGCATGTTGTTCGTACCGCGTATACGGTACGAGTACATTGGGTGGGGAGAGTCTACTAGTGGTGTATGAGAATTTCTGTTCCCAATGTACGCTGGATGCTCGTAGCCCCTCGTTTCTCAAACTGTAGAACGCTTGGTGGCAGTTTCTTCTTCTTCTCCCCCTCTCATGTGCCACTAGAGATGTCTCGAGAGCATTTACACATAGATGGTTAGAACACCTTTATTGCTTACCTTGTACTTTCTGTCCTTATTTGATTAGGGAAATACTTGGTTGCATACTTTATTGTTACTTTTACATTACTGCTCAGTATTATCATGCATGTCGATTTTCTGTGTATTTGTTTTGTCCCTCTGAGGACCTGGTATCTTTTCCAGAGCTTGACGAGCACTTATTCCCGGCTGATTACGGAGTAGAGGGACTTGTTGACGACGACTTTGAGGTGGAGCCGCAGCCTTGATCCTCTGGAGGCTAGCTACATCTTCAGACGTGGGTTTTTATTTCCAGTATTCCGTTTATTTCTATTTACTACTCCATTTCATTCCAGTTGTACTCATTTACTTATTTAGTGGACTGTTCTCCTCTAGTCATAGTTAACATTTGGACTCTGTGGCACTGATGAATTTCTATTCAGTTATCTCTTACTTTATTTCATGGATGAGACTAGTTTACCTGCCTGTGATGTTACTTTATTAGTTGTACTTCAGCGATCAGATCATAGTCCATTAAATTGGGTTTAGCTATGCTTGATTGTACAGCTGGCATGCCATGTGTTTCCAATCCGATTATTTGGAACTGGGACGTGACATGTTTTTAGTGGTGGCCCATGCAGGTCAAAAATTTGTTTGGTTACGTTACTGTACTGAACAAGCCTGCAAATTAGGTTTAGAATATTATGTCTCATCCACACTTGACTATATCATTCATGATTATCCTTGAACAAATTCTTTTGCATCTCGTTTATTTCCATCCTATTCTCAATTTCTTCTATCTTATCTCTGCAGAATCATGAATCTAAGGAGTGGACGTACCGCTACCGGTAGAGACAACCAGTCATCTGGTACGGATGATCAGTCCGCAAGGGTAGTTCCAACCCACCCTTTGCTACCAGGGCAGACGTCTCAGCCAGTTGGTGCACAACCGACTGGGGTACCTCCTCCTCCCCAGCAGTACCCTCAGACATCATATGGAATGCCCCCGGCTGTGCCTCAAGACAGTCAGGCACAGATGTTTCAGTTCATGCACATGATGATGCAAGAACAGAGACAGCAAGCAGCGGAGCAGAGGCAAGAAGCAGCTGAGCAAAGACGGAAAGCTGCTGAGATGAGACAGGGATTCTTGACAGCTATGGAGAGGATGACAGCACCAGCACCTGCACCAGCCACGACACTAGCTCCCGTGAGACCAGCACGGGTAGGTTCAGTGAAGGACTACGTGCTGATGAACCCCAAACCTTATTTGGGAAATAAGAGTCCGGAGGATACTACTACTTGGATCACCAGCACCAAGAAGCTATTGCAGGCATCTCAGTTGCCTGAGGATTTATGGATGACTGGAGTAAGAACTCAGCTGGAGGGGAATGCCCATCACTGGTGGGATTCTATGGAGCGTCAGTTGGGTACTCGTCAGTCGTGGAAACAATTTCTGGAGTTTTTTGATAAGAAGTACTTCCCTACTACTGTGAAGAATACCTTATACAACCTGTTCCTGCACCTGGAGCAAGGGAACAAGACTGTTGACGAGTATGACTCGGAGTTCAGTCGACTCAGCAAATATGGGGAGGTACTGATACCCAATAATCTGGAGAAGGCTAAGAGATTTCACAACGGGCTGAGGCAGGAGCTACAGCATTATACTAGCTCCCAGTCCCGAATCTCTTATGCTGAGTTGCTGACGGAGGCCAGGATTCAGGAGACAATTAGCAAGGGGAAGCTGAACCAGCAAAAGAACCAGCCAGTGCAGACGAAGACGCAGCAAGGAGGTCCTATCAGGAGACCTATGGGACATCACCAGCATCAGCAGAAGACTAGACCCTACCAGTCTAAGGAGCTTCCGACTTGCCATTTCTATGGCAGGAAGGGACACTTACAGAGAGAGTGCAGAAGGATGCTGGGTACTTGCTTAGCTTGTGGATCGAGCCAGCATCAGGCTCGAGATTGCCCAGTTCGGGGAGCCATTGTGCCAGCTGGAGGACAGAAGCCACCAGCACCAGGAGGTCAGCAGAGAGGACCTATATTCACTTCACAGTCAGCACAGTTTGAGAAAGCCAAGCAACAGGCAGGAAACAAGAAGCAAGGACAGATTTTGCTCTCACTCAGGGGGAAGATGGAACTGAAGGTGAGGCTATCACAGGTACTATTCTAGTAGGTTCATTGCCTGCTACAGTATTATTTGATTCTGGTGCCACCCTATCATTATATCATCTAGATTTGTAGTTGTGCATAGGATAGCTACTTCTACAATGCCTAAGAGTTGGAAAATTATTACTGGTAGGGGTATAGTACCTGTGACTAGTACATGTAGAACCTGTTCGGTCGTCATTTGTGGCCGAGAGATGAGAGCTCGACTTTTGGTATTTTCTATGCCAAATTTTGACGTAGTATGGGTATGGATTGGCTTAGTCAATATCATGCGATATTGGACTGCCACAAGGGTTGTGCTATATTTAGACCGCCAGGCCAGCCGGAGTTTGAATTTCAGAGAGGAAGCATTGAGAAGGGAGTATCTCAGTATCATGGAGCTTGCATGGCAATGGAGGTTGCCCCGCCACCGATCATTGATGAGTTTTCTGATGTCTTTCCCGATGATCTGTCGGGTCTACCACCCGATAGAGAGGTTGAGTTCACCATGAGCTCACACCAGGAGCGGCACCAATCTCTTCAAATGTTTATCGACTGGCAAAGAAGGAGCTGGATGAAATGAAGGTGCAGCTGCAGGAGTTGCAAGACAAGGGATTTATCAGACCAAGTGCATCACCTTGGGGATCCCCGGTCTTGTTTGTGCCAAAAAAAGATGGAACAGTTCGTATGTGCATTGATTATAGGGCTCTTAATGTTGTGACGATCAAGAACAAGTATCCCCTACCCAGAATTGATGATCTATTTGACCAGCTGACAGGAGCCCAGGTATTCTCGAAGATTGATCTGAGGTCGGGATACCATCAAGTGAAAGTTCGGAAAGAAGACATCCAGAAGACGGCATTCAGGACTCAGTATGGTCATTACGAGTTCTTAGTAATGCCCTTTGGTTTGATAAATGCACTGGCTGTGTTCATGAATTTAATGAACAGAGTATTCCATGAATATCTTGATAAGTTTGTCGTAGTATTCATCGACGACATTTTGGTGTATTCAAGAACCATGAAGAGCATGAGGATCACTTGAGGAAGGTGCTGGAGATCTTGAGGCATCAGAAGCTGTATGCAAAGCTGAGTAAGTGTGATTTTCTTCTAGATCATGTTTTATTCTTGGACATGTTATCTCAGGAAAAGGCATAGAAGTGGATCCGACGAAGATATCAGCAGTGGAGTCGTGGCCAACCCCAACTGATGTTTCAGAGGTACGAAGTTTCTTGGACTTGCCGGATATTACCGGAGGTTCGTAGAGAATTTTGCAAGAATTGCGGAGCCTATGACGAAGTTGACTCGCAAGGATCAGAAGTTCGAGTGGACGGAAGAGTGCCAAGCTGCTTTTGATAATTTGAAGAAGCGGCTTACTACTGCACCAGTCTGCCTATTCCATCGGGATCAGGAGGTTTTGTCATCTATAGCGATGCTTCCGGGAAGGGATTAGGATCCGTCTGATGCAGCATGGGAAGGTAGTTACATATGGTTCACGGCAGTTGAGGACCACAAGAAGAATTATCCCACGCACGACTTAGAGCTTGCGGCGGTGATATTTGCCTTGAAGCTTTGGAGGCATTATGTATGGAGAATAGTGGAGGTATATACAGATCATAAGAGTCTCAAGTATGTCTATACTCAGAAGGATTTAAATTTGAGACAAAGACGTTGGCTCGAGTTGATGGCAGATTTTGATATTGAGTTACAGTACCATCCAGGGAAGGCAATTCAGTAGCAGATGCATTGAGCCGAAGGCCTATGGCACACTTTCTGACATCACAAAAGGAGTTGCTATATGACTTGGAAATGATGGGCATCGAAGTTGTTAGGCATGGAGGAGTTGCAAAGATGATGAACCTTCAGGTTCAATCTTCATTAGTAGAGCGGATCAAGGCGACCTTACCAACAGATGCCAGATATCAGAGGCTTCGACAGAGAACAGAGCAAGGACTGCAGACTGGATTGAGGATTCACGAAGATGGGACCTTGAGGTACGGAGATCCCTATATGTCCTAATGGAGAGATCAGGAAGAAGCTGATGACAGAGGCTCATAGCTCGACCTTCTATTGATCCAGGAGGTACGAAGATGTACAGGGGACCTGAGACAGCACTACTGGTGGCATGGAATAAGCGTGAGATAGCACGGTTCGTAGCAAAGTGCTTGGTGTGTCAGCAAGTCAAGGCCGAACATCAGAGGTCCGCAGGATTATTGCAACCGCTTCCAATACCTGAGTGGAAGTGGGAGCACATCACTAGGATTTTGTTACGAGATTTCCAAGAAGCCCAGCTGGACAAGATGCAGTTGGGTGATTGTGGACCGATTATCGAAGTCTGCTCATTTTCATACCATTTCGAGTGGGGCAATCTACAGAGGTATTGGCAGATGTATATATGAAGGAGATAGTGCGATTACATGGAGTACCAGTCAGTATAGTCTCGATCGAGATTCAGATTCACATCGTATTCTGGAAGAGCATGCAGGAAAGTCTGGGCACAAGACTGAAGTTCAGCACTGCTTATCACCCCCAGACGGACGGACAGTCAGAGCGTACCATCCAGACGATGGAGGACATGTTGAGAGCTTGCATATTGGATTTTGGAGGATCCTGGGAGGATCACTTGCATTTGGTAGAGTTCTCTTACAACAACAGAACCAGGCAAGTATCCAGATGGCCCCTTTCGAGGCATTGTACGAAGAAAGTGTCGATCGCCAGCATGTTGGGGTGATGTAGGCGAGAGACGATATTGGGACCAGAGTTAGTGACTCGTACAGTGGATACAGTCAAGAAGATTCAGGGGCATCTACGAGCAGCTCAGGACCGGCAGAAACAGGGGCAGACATTCATAGGCGACCTCTTGAGTTCAAGGAAGGAGATCATGTGTTCTTGAGAATCTCCTCGACAAGAGGTACAATCAGATTTAGAGTCAGAGGAAAGCTCAGCCCAAGGAACATCGGACCCTTCGATGTGTTGGAGAAAGTTGGCGAGGTTGCATACAGATTGGCAGCCGCAGTCATTGGAAGGCGTTCATGACGTATTTCATGTCTTCCAGTGAGGAAGTATGTGGCAGACCTAACCACGTACTTGATCATTCAGAGATCACCGTGGGACGACTTTGTCCTACGAGGAGCAGCCTGTGGAGACCTAGACCGCAGAGAAAAAGTATTGAAGGGGAAAGACCATTCGACTAGTCCGAGTTGCGTGGAAGCACCATAACCGGGCGAATCGACGGGGACGGGAAAGATCTATTCTGGAGCGTTATCCATACCTTCGTGAGGCGTCCGGTATGATTTAATTCTGCAATTATTTACTCTCTAGATTATGTTTAATTTAGTCTGTAAAATTCTTAGATTTAGAAATATGATTGTTGGTTTCTTTAATCCTAACTTGTTTTTAATTTCGAGGACGAAATTCTAATAGTTGGGTAGAATATAAAACCCCTCAAATTTTTTACATTTTATGTTATTATTTTTTTATTTTATTTAATTATTAAATAGATTTATTTAATTCATTATTATTATTATATAGTTAGATATATATGTGTATATATATATAATATAGAGAGAGAGAGAGAGAGAATAAGGGAGGTAGGGTGCCACCTCATGGGAGGGTGTCTACTGTCACCCCCCCATGCTATCATCAAGCACATGGGTGCATGATGATAGCATGTGGGGGATGACAAGTAGACACCCTCCATAGGGTGGTACCTCACCTCCCTCATCCTCTCTCTCTCTCTCTATAGATATATATATAATATATAATATATATATATATATATATATATATATGCAAGTGTTTGTGTGTGCATTGTATTAGGAACTCCCTAAACCTTAATCCTAGTCTAGAAACCTAGAATATGAAACTTCCATATCTAATTAATTAGTTATTGTTGTTATTAATAGATAATTATTTAGTTATTATTAATAGATATGATATCTATATATACTAACTAGAACCCTAGAATCTTATATATATATATATATATCTATATATAATATATATATATATATATATATATATATAGCCTTAGCCTTCTTTAACCAAGTTCCTCATAACCCTAACCCTAGAGTTTTGTCTCCAAGCCGCCCCCCCTGACCTCGCCTTCCCCTCGCCTACCTCCTCCCTCAACCCGAGACTCCTCGCCGACGTACGGAGGAGCACGAGGACGGACGGGACTGCGGCTGCTGCGAGCAGCAGAACCGGCGATCCCGGCGACCACCGGCCGTTCCAGGCGCAGCCACCGCACCCAGACGGCGGAGCCACCCCCCTGCAGCGTGGCCAGGTAGCCCCCGACCCCCCCACGTGGCGCTGCCACGTGGAAAACCCCCTTGCATGCGTAAAACCTAGTTTTAGGGTTTTTAATCCAATTTAATTCAGTTTTATGATTAATTATTGTCTAATTATTGGTAATTAATTAGATCTAATTGAAGGGGATCAATAGTAATTAAGTATAGGATCTACATTAAATTTTGTGTGAATTAATATATTTATTAGTATTTATTATTATTTATTTATGAATTTTATGTGTCGTTAATTAATTAATTGCATTTACTGTTTTAATCAGTAATTATTAATTTTATTATTAATTAAATAAAACTTTGTAGATGAAAATGTTCGTAAAATTAATGTAGTATTTTATAATAATTTTTCCAGAAATTATAGAATTTTATTTATAATTATTTTATATTAAAACCGATAACTTTAGATTTTTTTTAAATTAATTCCAATTACTGTTTTTAATTTATATTATTTAATTGGTTGTTAATTAAATAATACATATTATATAGAAAATGTTTGTAAAAATATACTTTACTATATAAAAATATTTCTAGTATTTAATTATATTTATTTATATTTATTTAGATTTTAGTATGGTAATTTTGATTTACTAGGTATTATATAATAATTGATATTAATTATATAATTATTTGTAAATTGGTAAATGTTAGGGTTTCTATTGTAAATAGTTAATTAAATTATTCTGGGAATTATTTTAGGTATTTTATAATTATTTACTAATTTTTAGGAATTAAAAGTAATTTCTAGAATTGTTTTAGAATTATTTATTAAGTTGTTTAATAATTATTTATTAATTTAAATAATTATTAATTATGTGTTATTATTGTGTGGAATAGTGAATTTAGATTTAATGGTTAAATTTAGGGTTATAGTGAATTTTCAGGATTTATTTTGAATTATTATGTATTCATTGTTATTATTAATTATTTATTTAATAACTAGTTTTAATAGTAATAAATTCATTTCTGTGAAAATATATATTTATTATTCTGATATTATTTAGTTTATTATTAAAATAGACTAAAAATGATTTTTAAGGATTTTTACTATTTTTGTTAGTATTATTAGGAATTGTGTATGCATGTGTGTATTAAATTGATTAATTAATTAATTATAATTAATTAATTAATTATTAAATATTATGTTGTATTATTAATTACAGAATATAAATGTATGATAATAAGTATATTTTACATACTTATTATTGTATAATTATTATATTCATAATTATTGGTACTAGATAGTTGGTTTTAATAAAATACTATTGATTGTTGGTTAATTAGCAATTAATCAATTTAGTAAATTGTTAAATAGTGATTAATTATAAATCATGCTTGTTTAGGATTATTTGCTTCTCGGGACTCGGACTCTACTTTGGACCCGGATACTCAGTTGCTGGACACAGGCAAGTACACCTTGCTTGACATTACTATACAGTAGATTCAAATTCCCAGTTTATTGCTATTTGTGTGCACTCGTCTCCATTGATGACTACCCAGTGTATTGTTAGTAAACTTGACACAGTCTCAGACACGTAACACATATGAGTGAGCTGAGTACAGAGGTTATGTATTGACTGGCCCTTAACATATAAACTTGAGTCTGTTAGCAGTTTGGTTTAGTTACATTATATTTACTATGACGTCTTGCATGTTGTTCGTACCGCGTATACGGTACGAGTACATTGGGTGGGGAGAGTCTACTAGTGGTGTATGAGAATTTCTGTTTCCAATGTACGCTGGATGCTCGTAGCCCCTCGTTTCTCAAACTGTAGAACGCTTGGTGGCAGTTTCTTCTTCTTCTCCCCTCTCATGTGCCACTAAAGATGTCTCAAGAGCATTTACACATAGATGGTTAGAACACCTTTATTGCTTACCTTGTATTTCCTGTCCTTGTTTGGTTAGGGAAATACTTGGTTGCATACTTTATAGTTACTTTTACATTACTGCTCAGTATTATCATGCATGTCGATTTCTTGTGTATTTGTTATGTCCCTCTAAGGACCTGGTATCTTTTCCCGAGCTTGACGAGCACTTATTCTTGGCTGATTACAGAGTATAGGGACTTGTTGACGACGACTTTGAGGTGGAGCCGCAGCCTTGATCCTCTGGAGGCTAGCTACATCTTGAGACGTGGGTTTTCATTTCCAGTATTCCGTTTATTTCTATTTACTACTCTATTTCATTCCAGTTGTACTCATTTACTTATTTAGTGGACTGTTCTCCTCTAGTCATAGTTGACATTTGGACTCTGTGGCACTGATGAATTTCTATTCAGTTATCTCTTACTTTATTTCATGGATGAGACTAGTTTACCTGCCTGTGATGTTACTTTATTAGTTTTACTTCAGCGTACTACGATCAGATCATCGTCCATTTAATTGGGTTTAGCTATGCTTGATTGTACAGATGGCATGCCACGTGTTCCTAATCCGATTATTTGGAACTGGGGCGTGACACCACCACTGGATGGGAAGCCACCGCCCTTCGTTGTCGCGGTCCACCGCACCCTCTCCACCGTCTCCGTCGCAGCGCACACCGAATCCCAACCACTCACCTTATCCGACGCTGGCGAACAGCCCCCACGCGTCGAGAGCCGTGCCAGCCCAGCCCTCTGCGCCTCCAGCCCGACCTCAGGATCCGCGCTTTCGCACCGCCCGGTCTCGAGTGCGGCATTTCGGCAAGTCTCCATCGTCGAGGTACAGAACGTCCTTCGCACGACCAGAATTCCTCGCGCCTGAGCTCTCTTCTCCACGAGAGCACCGCCGCGCCGTTGCCCGTTGAGCAGCGCGATCGTCGGTGACCGCGCCTCCGGCCAAGCCAAGCCCGGCGCCCACAAATCGAAGCCACCGCCCGCGCTCCGACGTTCTCCGCCTCGTCTAGAGCCTCACGCCACCTTGGCCCGCCCCAGATCCCTGGCTCCCTTCAGATCTGCGCATCTCCGGCGCTGATTCGCCGTTCGCCGAGCGCCAACGCTCTGCCACCCTCCGATGGAGCCCTCTCCGCCGCGTCAGGGTTAGCGGCCGCCGGTGACGAATCCCGAAGCCGTCCCTAGCCCACCTCCGATGGAGCCCTCACTTTCCCTCTTCAACTCCTTTTCCTTTCTCACTCACTCACTTTCTCTCTCTCTGTGTGTATAAAGTCCTTTGTAGATGGTTTAATTAGTTTACTGGTTTTTATTAATGGATTATTTTGATTAACTAGTGTAATGTTAATCGAGTATTGGTGATTAATTAGTATTTTAATGGTTATAAAATGATAATATGGTTAAGGTATTTATATTTAGTTATATTTTCTTTATAATATTTCTTTGTAATATTTGATTGGGCCTACATTGAATTGAGAATTGGTTTATAAATAGTTTTAATGGGCCTGAGTCCATTGTAAATATTCATATAAGCTTATTTATTGAGCCTAGTATGGGCTGTTAAGATAAATATTTTGTGGACACATATATATAGCTTATAAAAAGGATTTTAGTTTGATTTTTATAAACACTTTTGAAGCTATACATTATTTCGACTAACAAATATAATTTTTATTTAAGATTGTATTTCGATTTTAGCCTTAAAAATAATTTCTAGGCTATAAATTTTCTATATGACTATATATTTTCTTAAAACGAATTTCTTTCAATTTAGATCTTGATAGTGCTAGGTTGTACGATCGCAATTCTTGCAAATTCTGACTACTTTATATCGACCCTAGGCTAATTGGACGATTCTGAACTCAATATAATTGTCGATTTCACCAGCTAAGGACCACAGGCAAGTACACTTTCTGATTGTTTTTGATTCATAGTAGTCTTTTCATTTCATGTCTATACATATATCTTGCTGCTTGTTGACACGCTTGTCACACGGAGTAGTCGGGAGGGGAAATATCTTAGTATACATGTGGACTACCCAGAAATATTCCAATATGTCTATTCTAGAATGCTAGCCGCTGCGCACGACACGTGCAGTGTGCCTTATTTACCCCCTAGCCGTCCACATGTCGAAACGGATATTTCACACCACCTAGATAGATGTCTTTTATTAGTTTTTCTTTGTTTACTTCTCTACCGTGCCATGTCATCAATTTTCTTACTAGTTTTCATATTCCATATGCTATTTTCATGTCTTGTTAATTCTATTGTGTTTTGTATTGCCGTCGGTTTGTGTACTTGTTCCATTCATGACTGAAAACTAACATTTTTCAGGTTTAGCCGCTATCACTCTTAGTACTGGAGAAGACTTGGGTATGCTGAAGACAACGTAGAAATAGAAAGCAATTGTATCAATTTCATTAATTGTAAAATCTTGTATTTCTTTAATTGTAAATGTTGTAATAAATTTAGAATTGTGAATGAGCAAAAAATGTTGTATTTTGAGCATTTATTTTCTTGCGGGCTTGACAGCGTTCTACCGCCGACTCTGCGGCGTAGGCTGGCTTGGACACATCTTGTATCCGAAAAATGGGTGCGGGTCGTGACAAGTTTACTCATCAGAGCGACCAGTCACATCCATACACCTCAAAGTTTCGCAGAGATGATCTTCCACCATATAACACCCAGTTTTCCAGATAAGGGTATTTTTGAAATTTTGTATTTATTATTATTTATTTGTATTTAAATCACATTATGATTTTTGGGGATTTTTAATAATTTTTTAAACTATTTAAAAACTGGTTTAAGTCATGACTTGTGATTTTGATGTGCTGCAAGTGAAACCCTAGAGACTGCATGACCTAGAGCCTAACCATGTCATTAGGATGATTTAATTATCATTTTTTAGCCTAGGAGTATTTGGTCATTTTGACTTATTTGAATTATTTGGTGATTTGTTGAATTGGTGAATTCTAGGTTGACTTGACTTGTTAAGACCTAGTGAACTAGCCTAGAAGCTAACCCTAGCCATGGTGACCCTAGTCTAACTTAGTTTAACCTACTTTTACTCATTAGAAACTAATTTTAGAATGAGGGAATTTGGTTTAGTGAATTTAAGTCATGGTTTATGGTTTCATGAAATGACTTATGGCCTAATGATTTATTTGATCATGACTTGGCCCATGACATAACTAGAAGCCCTAACCCTAACTAAACCCTAAATGACCATCCATAGGGATCCCCACCCTATATAAACACTTATTCTCTAGGGCTTGCCTCTTTCTTTATTCATTTCAACATTGGAAAAAGAAAGGTATTTGTCCCTCTTCCAAAAATCCCCATAAATCCATTTTAATTCTTTTTTAATCCTAGTTTCTTACATTAGGACCTAATTTCCTCATATTTTCTGAATGTGGAATTTAATCCCAGCTTTGGGTCAATTTGGAGCTTTTGGCATCAAGAGGAGGAATCCCCCATTTGAAGCTTTTCCAAGCATTTTGCACATATAGGTAAAACCCTTTTAATTGATTTAAATTTGGGTTTTCTTTGCATGTAGGGCTAGATCTAGGAGTCCTAGGTGTCCCTTGAATTTGGGTAGAATTCGTGTCCGTTTGGTGTCCGTATTGGACACGTGTCATAGTGTATCCTAGGTGTTTGATGAAATGCATGAGTGAATTCAATTTTATTTGTTTTCAAAACTAATTACATGGTTGTGTAGCCCTATATATGGGGATTAATTATATATATAACTGAGCATGATTTGGACCCCTGTTCGTGTCCAAAATCGGACACGAACCTGCTGTTGGACACTGCACAGGGGAGTACTGTGCTCTCCTGTTGCCCGAGTGTCCTGTAGGACACGACACGGAGTCGTATGGAATAATTTTTGGTCGACACGTGCGGGCAATCACTGTCAGCATGCACACAAATTTTGAGGTGAGTTCGTCGAGTAGGTTGTGAGAAATCACACGCACACGGATTCTTCACTACACAGTAAACACTGTAAATCCTTCTCTGATACACGACTCAAACTAGGATACGACACGACCCTGACTCGATTCAGGCACCCTAAGATCTAGCCCTAGACCTACCCTAGCCACGTGCATGAGCACGAGACTCCTCGTGCCATACGTCGAGCTCTATCCTCCTCGACATGGCCGCACGAGGTCACTGCTTCACTGTTTTGCTGATACTTAGAAATTCACACATTTTGACACATCGTGTCCTGTTTATTGGACACGTCTGGCTTCTTAGGACACATGGAGTATGCCTACACCTCTGACACATGTTGTATGATTTGGAATGATTTGGTTTGCATGAACAATATGTATGAACTGTCCTATTTTCTGATACACAGTGAATTGTTCAGTTTTCAGAAATTTAGGTTGTATATTTCAACTGATTGCAATATTTAATTGCCAAATAGATTCCAACATACGTATTAGTTACTAAATTATTGGATTATAGTTGTGTTTGAGAATTTAGGTTTTGTTTTGGTTTTGGACTGAAATTTCTGAGTTTGACACATATACTAGATTTATACACACACACACGTTGATCCTGTCACATTGCCACTGATTTCCTATACTCCCTATCTCACACACACTGTTAGCTGACACCCTAATCTGTGACACATGACACATTAGACTAGACACATCTTTCGACACTTATTGCACATATTACACAAATACCTGGGATTGGCTCACACACACAGTCACATGTACCAACACCACTCTTATTTTCAGGATACACATATACACACACTGGTTTTTCCCTGTCATTGACACCATGCCTTGCATACCCTGTATACACTTATCTTTGCTCCTGTAATTGCAATCCAAAGTACTTTCCTGCATTGCTCTAATACCTTTTGGGAACTTCATGTTCAGATATTGAACTGGTGCAACTCCCTTAGTTTGTCCTGCATATGAGAAGTCATAGGATACTTCTTTGTCCTGCATAGCAATTAGATCCCTACATCATGTCCATATTCAATTGTCCCCTGCATACAGAACAATCCAAGCCAGTTGATCTACCTACTGAGTTCTGGACCCATTTTGATGTTAGCAGTCATGCCTCTTTGCAGCAAACCACATTGCCTTATTTTTCTTGAATGAGTAAATCCATTTTCACATTACCCTATTGTTGCAACTGTTCACCACCTTATAACTATGCTGCCACCAGGAGAATAAATTGTTTACTACTTGCATTGATCTGTCCATGATAGCCCCTTGACCACCTTATTAGCCCCACAAAATCAGCCATATGTTAGCTCCTAACCCTGTCCAAAACACAGCCCTACAAAGCCCACAAACCTGTCCTAACATGCCCATTTTATGCCTCATTAGTTAGCCTAATGGCTGTCCATTTTAGGACCACATAATAGTCCAATATTTGCCCCTTAACAGGCTATATGGATGTCCATTTTTGATGTCCAAGACCAGTCCATTAACACCCTATACACTGTCCATATTTAGTCCACAAAACCAGTCCTTGTTCACTCCCAAAATCAGCCCATGATTGACCCATAGGTGTGTATTTGTGTGAGTGAACCTATATGTGTGAGCTTGTAGTGTGTGAGTTTGTGTATATATATGTGTGAACCTATAAGCCTATGTATGTGTGAGTTTAGAGCTTGAGTGTGTGAGTGTGTGACTAGAGTGTCTAGTGTATGTGTGTTTGTAAAGGAATGTAGTAGGATGGGGTGTATGGATAGTCACACATTTATGTGTCCTCATGTTGTATTATGTATGTATTATGGTTATGTGAGTTTAGTCATATATTGATATATATATGTAGATAAAGTAATTGGTGTTGCCTAGGACAGTGTAAATTCATTAATGAGTTATAGAGTATAGTTGTATATATTATCAATATATATATGTGATATCTTAGGGTATGTAATAGCATATGGTTAGCTTATGAGATTAGCTTTAGTAGTGTTGACCTGTGGTTAACCCTAGATAGATAGTGGACCCAAGAGTCCAAGTTTGGCTTAGATCTAGTATGACCTAGGAAGAGCCTAGTTAACCTTGTTTGACTCTTAGTTGACTAAAGGTTGACTAGTTGACCAAGGTTTGACAATTTAGCTAGCTATTGACTTGGTTTGACCCAGAGTTGACCAAGAGTTGACTTTGACCTAGATTGGCCTAGAATTCATGTAGATTGCATCGTAGACTTTATTTACCTTATTTTAAACATGTTATAACCTGTACTGCTCTATTAAGGACATTGTGACTCCGGTAAAGACATCTGATTTTACTACTCTTTTCAGAGTATCAGGCGAGTACATTCTCTTATAGTTCTCTCATTTACTTGTCAATTACTGTACTTTAGTTCTAGTTAGTTGTATACGATTCTCTGTTACAATACGTATAGATATTTCTGGATTCATGTATACGACACACATTTATTTTCTGGCCTCTATTACTGGTATCATTATTCCTGGCTTCTATTACTGGAATCACCTACTGGAATCATTTACTGGAATCATTTACTGGTATCATCATATTACTGGCTGGACTCATCTTGAATCATTGTGTCGGATTTTTGGATTTACTTGCTGGGAGGGGAAATACTAGAGTAAGACATGTAGACATACCCCATTTCTGGAATCACCCCTTTTGCTGGAATCATACTGGAATGATAGCCATCTCACACCCGGCCAGGTGTGTGATGTGCCGGATTACCCATAGTCGTTTACATGTCGATCTCGATATTTTAAAACATACTGCTAGAGTATAGGCTGGACTCACCCTAGAATCATTGATCACTATAACTGGAATCGTCCCTTACTGGATTCATCTTGTATTAGATTCATTTGTACTGGACTTACATTGGAGTTACACTGGTCTACATTGTTGTCTGAACTTTATTTTATATTACCCTGGTTCAGCTAATTCTATTTTTACAATCTTTATTGCTATGATTCTTCTTTTGTTTAGTATTTACTTTCCTTGCACTTTATCTGTCTTTCTTACCGTCACCTGAATATAAACTACCATTTTCATCAATACAACTGTCTATAACTGCTTTATAGTTCTCTGTCATTTACTTGGTTTTCTAGATGAGATGTGCTCGTCCTGTCCTGACTGGACCTGTTGAAAATTTTACAGATGATTGCCCTGAGGACACATGCCCTACATGTTACAGACCAGGAGATGACTTAGCTACCTATGGCCCCGACACTCAGGAGTGATCGGGAGTTTAGCTAGTCTGTCTTGTTCTAGTTTTTCTGTTTAGAACTGGAGTTGTATATAGAGATTGAGACTTGAGATGTATTTGAGATTGTTGAGTTGTTGTTATTTTATTAGTAATTTTGTTGTCTTCAATTTTAATTATATTTGTATTATTTATCGTACTTAGACTGTGATTGAGTTACACCATATCTTATACTTGTCCTCCGTTCGGAGTTGATCATGATGAGTACATTATACTGCATGAGTTGATGATTAGTTAGAGACTTAGAACAGCGTTCTACCGCCGACACTGCGGCGTAGGCTGGGCGCTGTTACGTACTCGTACCCTCACAGTGGGTGCGGGTCGTGACATTTTTAGTGGTGGCCCATGCAGGTCGAGAGTCGCATTAGTGCGATATCGTGGTAGTACGGCAACTTAGTTGTACTGCTGCGAGCCTGCGATAGGACTGAGAGATAGGCCTTACCGGAGAGGTTACTCAATCACAGTTAGGACTACTTGAGAGATTCCTGGACGACCCTTGAGAATCTATTATGAACTTCAAATTGAAAATCCTTTTCCTCTTGTTTGATTCACCCTCACTCCTTGATGTTTAAAGAATCTTAGACTATTAACTTCCTTCATCATTATACTTATATTTTGTATCTTATGTTGCTAATTTAGCACCAGTTTTGCAAGCTGATCTTTTCGAGCTTGATCATGACATATTTTATTGGGGGCCGACACCCAAACATATTGTCGAATCAGAACCGGTGCATGATGGTGATCAACCTATTGCACTTTGGTTCGCTTTTCATATGTTATTCTATGTGGAGGGAGACATAGTTAAATTTGCCTTAGAGTCTCATCCACGACAGCTTTGGCAATTCTCTCTTTGAATTATTCCATCGCCCATGAACCACGTATTGTACTTAATAACATCGCCCATGAACTCATATTATTTTTCCTTTCACATACTTCAGATAGAAAAGGCATTGTACTTGATAGATCAACCCAAGGTATCATGTTTAGTTTCCCTGTCCAAAGGAAGAAATTGTCTTATTTCTATATCTTTGCATCATCCTTTAAATTCTAATTCTTGATCGTGACCAGTTGACCGGGTCATCCTCCTTATCATCAAGTGTTTGGGGTCATATTCAACTGAATGAATTCAATTATGACATGGATACCAAATCTTGGATACTCGTGCTCAGACTTCAATGGCCTCGTTCTCCATCTTGTCCAAACTTCGTCATATCCTAAAGTTGATCAACTTAGATCGTGCCGGGACTAAATCTTCTTTTATAT
>JANAVB010009674.1:0-21653 GCA_029216955.1 Iris pallida
GAGAGAGAGAGAGAGAGAGAGAGAGAGGAGGGGTTGGGAGGGTTTGACTGTTCATGTTACCAAAAGAATCGTAATGTTCAAACAGCTTGTTTTTTCAATTTGAAGACTGTTATGTTCTTTATAAATGTGAAACTTCTCTATTAAATCATATTAAAAAAATTGATAAGCAACGCAGGATAATATTGTATTTTAGTGAGATTCTAAGAAATAGTATATGAGATTTTTGAATGCTTTAGTAGATTGAACCAAAAACATATCGTATCAGTCCGTAGCATCATCTCCATTGGCTTTTCCTACTAAACCCAGGTCAGCTATTGCCAAAACTTGATACTGACATAACAAATGAAGATATTGTGATCATATATCCACCTGATACTGTCAACCACCCTCTGAATTGCTGCCATAATATTGGTCAAGGCCACAATGGGAAAGATGAGGGCTTGCCATCAAACAGGAAAGGTTAATTGACAGGTAGCTAGTCGTTTCTTATTAGCCACAGTGTGCAATCTCAAGGAACCAATGTAAAACTCTAGAAACTTTCTGCTACTTTAAAGCTTATTATAGCAGACAAGTTAAATAAAGATACCAAAAAGGTTGATCTCAAGTGCATATTATATTATAAGAAAAAGATCTGAAACGTAGTGAGAAGAAGTGGATACATTCTTGTGAGAAGAAACGTAAGGAAAGAAGATTGATCAACAAACAGAGAAGCTAGAAGATGGAATCGAAATGAAGAAGGAACAAGAAATATATTATCAAATAGTACCTATGATACGTCACTCGTACTCATCTCCTGAAGATCCCAATCATTTAGTGAGCCTCTGCGTTCTGTTGTGCTGTGGCCCTGATATGATACTAGTCAAAGTTAGACAAAATAATTAAATTGTTTATTGTCAAAGGATTATAACAGAAAGTTCACAAAATTCATGACAGGAAATTTTAGATCACAGGAAAAAAGAAGAAGCTGATATGAGTCTGTATAGCAAGAAAACCTCAGTGACGAAAGCTGCAATATCAGGCACGACGCATTAAGAATATCACAACAAAAAGATCTTCAGAAATGGTTCTAGAAGGAAAAAGAGAATTAACCTTCAGTATGTCATCTTCAAGTTTTGCAATTAACCTTTGTTGGTCATTCACCTTCACAGTTAGTTCAGCAATCTTCCCTTCAGCTGTTTCTAGCATACTTGTTTTCTCTGAGATTTTAACCTTTACAACAAGCAATTAGCTGATAAGAAACAATGATCAAACTGCTGCTGCTGAGCAGTAATATTAATCAAGAACTGAAAAGAACTAAAATCTAATACAAAGACGAAGTGGAGGGTTGGAGGGAATGAGAAAAATCTAATACTTCTTATCAGGCTTTTGATACTAAATAATCAGATCATGTCCCTATCCAATATGAATAATTTAAGAGAAGTATTCAACATATACATGTATAGGGTTGGAGGGAATGAGAAAAATCTGTAGCAGTAGAATGTTTGCAAGCAAGAGCAAACCTGCTTGTGCATGGGATTTGGCATGAAGTATGTGCTCGTTGAATTTAGGTGTGAACCCGGTAAGAGCTGCCACAAATGACACTACGATAGCGAGTACTAGAACACTTGGGGGTACTGCATATCATAGCCCTGACTATGCCCGTAAGCTACAACACCTTGACCCAACTGGAAGTACGGATAGAAGCCTCCAGGTGCCCCTCCAATATTGGATATTGGCTCGCTGCCCCTCCATACATATTGTAACAGCTATGATGAAGAACACAAAAATATAAGCAAATTGCTGATAAATTATATATTTACAGCAAAAAGATACGTATATAAGAACCTAAAAGAACATAAAGACAATGATGGCAAAAATGGTAGGAGCAAATAATTAATCCACCTGTAATTCAAGCATATGGATGATAGAATGTCACTTCAACTAGGTCAAAAGAATTCAAAATTCGTGAACTTTGCATTCTAAGAATGATTATTAGATGAGAAATTATGATTTAGAGAAACAAGCTAATTGGCAATATTATCTTATAGTAACTAATTATACATACATTATTGCCACTATTGAGGTCATGCCATAACGTTAATATGGCCACAAATATTAACTATGAGAATCACTTGCAAAAGGGGGAAAAGTCAAGTCAAGAGCGAACAAATGTCATCTAAAAAAAAGAGACCACAACCCTCCGTTAATATGGCCACATATTAACTATGAGAATCACTTGCAAACACTTGCCCTAAAAATTGTTACCTTCTTCTTCCTATTCGTCTTCATTGTCGTCCCTCTCGATTTCGCTGTCAGCTTCCTTGTCGGCTACTAATACTTCCTCTTCCTCCTTGAATCCATCTACAAAATTTGTAGAAACGATGGAAAACACCCAAATTAAAGCAAATGAGATTATTAAAAGAAAAAATTCGTAATCACCTTCGTCGAGAGACCTCAACCCTCCCACCAAAGTCACGGAGAGGAGAACGAACGCAGGAGCCCTAATCCAACCCTAAATTAATGTATGAATCGAAACCCTAGATTTGACAACGACAAACAAAGGTGTGAAAAAGGAAACCCTAACCTGGAATTAGGGTTTACGAGTGGAGAAAGAAGATGGAGAAACCCTAACACTTGAACAATTGAAGAAGACGAAGTGGAGTTCACGGCGGATTCGAGAAAAGAAGCTATGATGGATTCCAGAAAAGAAGAAAGAAGAAGAAAGAAGAAGAAGAAGAAGAAGAAGAAGGAAAACAACGAGTGAAGGAGCAGAGGGGGGACGGGTTGAAAAGGTTTTTGGCTGAAATAGTCGTGTGTGTTCTCGCGCGGGTCAGTCGAAAAAGTTACCGCTATTTTTTTCTAACTTTTACGGCGTTTATTGTGTGTCGTTTTTTGTATAAATAAATTATGGCATTCGATGCACGTCTTAAATAACATAAATATATAGCAGTATCATGTTTTGATCTTTTAACGGCATTTAATAGAATGCACGTCGTGAATGGATTATTTACGGCATACTTTTTAAGTATGTCTTAATTTCGATGTCGTAAAAAGTAGCATTTCTTGTAGTGATATCAATGTGTGTGTACTATTGTATATATTTGATATATATGTATGTGTGGTATACATATAGGTAGCCTATATGTTAATGAGTATATTATCTTTTAGATATACATATTGTTGTGTATATATGATTGTAGGTTGGTTTAGGCATGGTATTGCCTAATAACCTATAGCCCAGGCTCTTAGCCTATGGGTGTATCTGTTGTCAGTGTAGAGTCTAGATAGACTTGTATAGCCTTGTTAGACCTAGAATAGACTAGTTAGACTAGTATAGGCTAGTTTGACTTCTAGGGTTGACCAGAGTTGACCAAGAGTTGACTTTGGCCTAGATTGACCTAGATTCATGTAAAATACATTGTAGTGCATCTTATTACCATTCTGGACTTGTTGTGACTTGTACTGTTCTAAATAGGAGCCATATACCACTCCTCGGACAGTACTTTTATCTTGGACATTCAGATAGCAGACGAGTACATTCTCTGATCTTTTCATACCTGTCTGGACTATATTCTTGCTCTAGATTACTTTACTTGATGCTGACATGTATCTTCACGGATTAGTACTATATGGATCCTTTTCTGAGATGTTATCCCTCTACGGGTGCATCGGGTATTTCATGTTCATGTACTTTATCATGTGCATCTGGTACTCCTTGTACTCCTACTAGTTCATGTATTCACAGGTGCCTTTATGTACTATTATGTGTCTCATGTACTTCTCATTACATGAGATCACGTATCTTTAGCTGTATTCATGTGCCAATAACGTAACTTGAATGGATCCTTGTGTATTGATTGGGGCGGGGTGAGTAGAATTGGTTATGTGATCATTATCTCCAGTAGGTATTCATGTGCCTCTTAGTTGTATTCATGTGCCTTTTAGTTGTATTCATGTGCCCCTAAGCCGTTTATATAACCATATTGTACTCTAAATCACTTAGCCACTTACAGTCTTTACTTATCATGTATTTACTTTCAGTTACAAAATATCTCCTATTTTTACGTACTTCCTTTCCAGTATTTCCTGTATTTTACTCTATTGCATGCATGATTTATACTCCTAACCTGTTATGAACTGTTTTGAGAGATACGTGCTTGTTCCCGTCCTGATTGGACCTGTCAAAAATTTTACAGAGGACAAGAAGGTGGCCTGCTTAGATACTTTCTATGGGACAACCTTAGAGGACACTTGCGATCCGGACTTCCAGTCGGATCCCTTAGCTGTAGAGACTGTTGCTCCATAGATATCTTTATCTTATTTCGTAGTATTGGAGACTGAGTTGTATATTTGGATCTGTATTATTTTTGGATGTTAGTGGAGTTTATCTAGACACTTAGATTTCTCTCTATTTGTATTTCCTGTGGATTTGGATCTTGCATCTTTTATATCATTCTATCTTATCGTATTCTGCCTTAGATGTGATTGAGATGTATTCTGTTATGTCACCCCCATTCGGGGAGTATAACTGTTATTACCTTAAACTGTTAGATGTTGTGACCTAGGATAGCGTTCTACTGCCGACACTGCGGCGTAGGCTGGACGTACCCACGTCTCATGCCCTTACTCTAGGGTACGGGTAATGACACGAAGTGTCCAAGAATTCGAAATACCACTGACAGGACTGGCAGTTAAGGCTGCCTCGTGCAGCCATGTCGTGTCCGATTGGACACGACTCAGTGCTCGAGATGAGTCATGCTCTTGCACAGTGATAGGTGGGATATAGGGCTAGGTTTCTAGTAGCCTGCAGTGTTTCCACGTGGTGTCGACGTGTCGATACGAGGCCGTATCAGTGGCTCGAAATTACGTGTGTGCGTGTCAGGGAATTTCAATGCGAGCTCGAAAACTTTCTCGACTCGCAACCAAGTGTCACAAAACTTGGTGAGGGTCTTGTCAGACATGGCCCCCACCACCTCGTCAAGTTTCACGTGTCCACGTGATGTGTCATGTCCTGTGTCAAGCCCAAAATGGAGGGGATGTGCACAGTGTGCACGAGGCAGTGCAAAACCGTTACGCGATTGATTTCTCCGCGCACACTGTACGAGAAGCCGTAAAATTTTATGGGAGTGACGCCAGGGAGTGCCCGCACGTCTCCACAAAATTTTATGGTGTCTCGTGCCGTGTCGTGTCCGCTAGGACACTCGAACAACAGGGGACCGCACGAGGCCTGTGCGCTGTGTCGTGCGTACGATACGTGTCCGATTTGGACATAAAAATCAATCCAAATTGTGCTCAGTCACATACATACATAATCTAAATATGATTAGCTACCCAAATATATAATTTGTTTTGAAAACCAAGAACAAAAAGTTCTAAGAGGCATTTCGTCGAACAACTAAACATACATATAGACACGTGTCCGATACGGACACCAAACGGACACGGTTTCCTACAAAATTTGAGGGACAGCTAGGAGACTCCTAGATCTAGCCTAATATGCAAAGAAATCAGAATTAAAATACAATTTAAGGGGTTTTACCTATAGGTGCAATTAGCATGAAAAATCTTCAATGGGGGGTGTTCTTCTTGATAGCCCAATGCTCCAAATTGATCCCAAACTGAAATAGCTCTCCACCAACAGTCCATAAACATCAATTAGAACCCAATGCAAAAGGTTAGGATGAAAAAGGAGGTTAAATGAATAAAATGAGAATTTTGAAGAAGGGAACAAACCTTGGTTTTTATCAAATGGAGAAATGATATAAAAGAGACAAGAACAATAGGAGGAGAGATTTTATAGGGTTGGGAAGGACGTAGTGGCTGGTCATAAAGGATAAAATTAGGGTTAAGGTTTCAAGTCATGGGCCATGGGCCAACTAGCACTAGTCTAGAAATCAATCTCCTAAGCCTCAAGCCTATTGACCAATTCACTAAACCTTCTATTCAAGTCTTGATTCCTACATGACTAACTTAGATTGACTTAAGTTAGACTAGGGTCTCACAATGCTAACCTAGTCACCATAGTTAGGGTCAACACCTTGGTTAGTCTACAAAGTCTTAACTAGTCAAAGTCAAATTCAACAACCATCAATCCAATATTAATCAAATTCTAATAAGTCAAAATGACCAAATTACCCCTAGGCTAAAAATGATAAATAGATATTCCAAATCACATGGTTAGGCTCTAGGGTAGACAGTCCCTAGGGTTTCACTAGCTGCATATCAAAATCACAAGTCATGATTTTTAAATAGTTTTTAAAATGATTAAAAATCACCAAAAAATCATATTATTATTTAAATATCATAATTAAATAAATTAAATCACAAAATTTCAAAATTACCCTCATTTAGAAAATTGGTTGTTACAACGCTCGATCCTAGGCGCACCCCAACAGATCACTCTCCTCCAAAACTGAGATCTTTGAACCACAGACATTTGTCACGTGTCCTTTGACTCAGTTCTACTCAATAATGGGTGATAACCACCCAAGATCTTAGCAGTAACCAAATCTCTGTGACTGCTACATGTCAGCTCCATCACAGCCCAGTACAGCAGTCTAGCAGATTTAGCTTCAATTCAAGGCGCATCAACCATGCGCTCCCGCCAGCATCAGCCACGTGGCATCCCTACGTCCAGGCGCATCTGGCATATGCGCACATGAGCAGCCAGCCTGCTGCCTATAAATGGAAGGATCATTCTTTTACCTCAAAGGACGGACATATATACACACAAAAGACAGACAGATAGAGAGATATACGCAGGTAGACTGTTATATCCACATATAGAGGCTAGAAAAGACACTTAACATCCGCTTCTCCTCGCAACGCTCCGGCATCTAGAGCAACCCAGACCTTTAGAGAGTTCAGGATCGTCGTCAAATCGTCAACGGAGTCAACGCATTACCACTCGCTCTAGCGATACAGTTCCCAGATAAAACAAAAGTGTACTCCTAGGACTACGTCTAAGTCCTATATTGTATATTGTTCTATTTGTAATTAAAATACCAAAGTTTTAATCAATAAACCTTGTCGCATTTTCGATGGCCAATACCTATAGGTCTATAAGTAAGCAAAAATAGATATTTAAATAGATAATTTAGGCCCTATGTTATAACATGGTGAATAAAATCTAGGTGTTCTAATTGTTTCTAGAGTCTATTTTTCTAGAGTCATTTCTAGACCTTGGTCAGATTGCAGGACTGCATGCTAGTCTAGACTAAGTTGACTATACCAATTTACAGAACTGACCTACATGGGCTATCACTAAAAATATGTCACGATCCGATCCCAATATACCGGGTCCAGTCGGATCATGCCCAGCCTGCACCGTTGTAAGACGGCGGCAGTAAGCTGTATCAAGCGGTAGAACACAAGCAGATAATATCTAAAGCGGGAAAGAGAATATTTTATTGAATCTGAAATGTAACTAAGAGTCTGAATGAAAATAACACAAAACAAAGTAGACAACCATTCTGTTACTACAACGGTTCTTATTACAACTGGAAAGGAAATAAACTAAACTGATGGCATAGCTAATAATCTGGGGCTCCCTGGTCAGGTTCAACCTACCTCGTCAGGACTCAGACCAGGTCCGTAGAAAGAACTAAAAGCAAGATCTTCGTCATCGCAATTACCTAAAAACGTTGGTCTCCAGTCAGGAGGGAGCAAGAACATATATCCACATCTAACATTCTAAATAATAATAAATAATGCAAGACAACTTAAATTATTATATATTTTTTCTAGATAATAATAAAAGGACATCAGTCAATAAATCTCAGAAGCTACAATGATGCAATCTACAATGAGTTAATAGTATTTTTGAGTATATAACAGATCTGTGACCGGTTGGTAGGGTCAATGTGTATACTAGCATTTTGGCCAAATGATAGTATACGGTAACAATGGCTTTGGTCACAGAAGTTATACTACTCCCCCAATCAATCTCCGAGTCAATGAGTTAATCAATCAATCAATCAATATGGAGTCTGAGAGGGATCCATTGTGAATCACTGTCGCTATAATATACATGATTCTATTGATGCAGCATATTTAATTATTAAGTAAAATATTGACATGAATATGAAACTTGCCTTGGATTTTCCTCGGTGTGGAAGGTAACGATAGGAAGGTATCGTCTAGGGTCCGGGATCTGAACCTACATTAATATATATTTCGTTTTAGAACTTATTACAAAGGGTAGCTAACAATGCCACTAATCAAAACTACCTTTAATTATAAACATTGCCTTTTATTTGAGAAATAGTAACTTAATTATATATAATAATTTGGTAAAAAAAATTATTTGTATATTATAGATAACGCAAAAATAATATATTTTGGAATATTATTAAAAATAGTAGTGGTTTTATCGTAAATCATTTTGATACAAATATCGTTTAAACTTGGAAATATTTGAAATTTAATTTAGTATTTTCTTAAATAAAACTTACGAGATATTTGAAATAACTATTTTCTTTAAATAAGAAATAACCGTGTTTAACAATAAATTTACAAAAAAACTTTTTATTAAAACTTACTATTTTTAATAGCAATGATGTTAAAATATCTAATTTTAATACCATAAATTTACTAATCAGGATAATTGTTAATTTTACGAAAATAAGCCTTCTATACAAAAAAAAATGCATAAATTTATATAGATTTGGCCTAAAAATACTATTTTTTTATATTAAAGTATATTTTTGATATATAAATTTAATTTGAAACTAATTTACCAATAGTGAGATTAAGACAATATTCCTATTGAAAATTAACGTTAACTCTACGTTAGTCGTATTACGTAAGCGAACTCTAATTAATCACCAAGCTAACTAATGATAATTAATCGTTATAATTAAAAGCTCCTAACATTATCACAGTGCCTAAAATAGGAAACTAAACTAAACTATTCCGGAATTGGCAGAGCATCATTCTGTCAGTTCCGGTTGAAAAGAGATCGGTTTTTAGATTCTGTGAAATAATCAGAAGGCAGAAAAGGTTATCACAGTTGTGACGGAGCACCGAGGGGATGCTTCGGACTCGGAATGCAAGCGGGCACAGAACGAGCATGGGGGCGCGGATACGCAGGGATGGCGCAAAGACGCACGCACGCAGGCGGAAGGGGCTGGCGGTGCGTGAGAGGCGCTGGCGACGCGGGGAGGCGCTGACGGTGGTCGGCTGGGCTTAGCACGACCGGACGGTGGTCGGGGGACTCCGGTCGGCGGGGAGAAGAATTAATAATAGTCTTTAGTTCACAAAGCTGGTGAATGTTGATTACATTGCTAACATGTGTTTATTATGGCTTAGGGACTGAAACCTTCTAACACAAACACAAAACCACAGTTACAATAAACTGGAAATTAAAGAACAAATCTGAAATCAGTGGCGACAAACTCCAAAATTTTGCACAATTTTTGGGCTACCATTCCACATAACTTTATCATCGTAACATCCAAGGGAGGCATACCGATTGATTTGCAGAACTGGACACTTAATATAATAGACATTACATTAAAAATTTAATTCGAATGTTTGGTTGGACAAAAAATAATTATTAGACATATTATAATGGTCATTACAAGTTTCATTATGTTACATTACTTTGTTTTAACACCAATTATATCATATAACTCATGTAATTACAATAACATTATAAGTTGAAACTTACAAAATTACTTCTTTTAATTTCTTTTTTTCTTGCTTTCTTTTTTATTACTAATTATTAATTATTAATTATTAATTATTAATTATTAATTATTAATTATGTTTTTAATTTGTATTAGTATTTTAATTATTTTAATTATGTTTATTTTTATTATATTATACAGTAAACTAAATATTTAAATATAATTGATATTGTAATTCAATTACATTATAAACTCAATTTTATTACAATTTCAATTGCATTACAATTAACCAAATGCAACCTAAACCTAATTAATAATAAAAAGCGAGGTTCGATGTCTCAGCACCCCGGTACTGCATAATAAAAAGCGAGATTCGATGTCTTAGCCCTCCGGTACTGATCATAATTTCACACGTGCATGTTTCTCAGAATCAGCACTAACTCGCTCCATTATAAACAAGCAAAGAAATTTAAGATTGTTGGTGTTTTTGCCTTTGGACTAGAAAAGATAGTCCCACATCTGCTACACCAAATGGTGAGTATCTCAATGTAATGCTTTGCTTGTGTTGAGGTGTGCACATGAGGTGTAGTGGGGCACAAGTTTGTGCCATGTGGAAGTATTTTCCTAGAAGGAAAAAGGATTAAATCCAACAAGCATGCAAGTTAATTTTTGTTGTGCGGACTCGAACTCGGACACGGACTACAGGATGTCTCGTGCATGCACGGAGTGTTCGGGGGGTAGGCGTGGACTGGCACACTTCTATGCTGATTGTGGGATGATCTAAAATATCAAACTCTATTTTTGAGTATTAGTATTTTAGTCCCACATCGGATAGGAGAAGAGGTGAAGTCTCAACTCCACTCTATAAATAGAGCCCCTTGGCCTCCTTTGAAAGATGCACCAAGAAGAGAGTTGAGGGAGTCTGTTAAGTCCAGAATCCCATTCAAGTCTCAAATATTGACTTACAGCGTTCCAGAAGTTCTTCGTGAACTTGCTGGTTCTTAGAAGCTGTTCGTGCTCGTGTGGGACGAATAAAGCTTTGAGCAACGGTGGTTCATTCACCCCAGCATCTCATTCTCGCCTGTCATCGCTGCTGTTGCCTTTTACAGTAACTTCTTTTTAGAAGCTCTACTGCCGATAGTCGCTTGCACAAAAGTCTCTTTAGATTTTTTGTGTATTACGTAGAATCTTTTTAGATTCTCGTAATTCAGAATCCTCCAGGACTCTGTTGCACATCTTCTTTAAGGTGTTGCATTTGAAACGTTATCTTTATAATTGTTTCAATTTCAGAATTTTTCCATCGGAAATTGTGCGTCGGCACTAACAATCTCAAAGCTTTATTGAGAAGATGGATAATTCTCGTGCTTCGCTCATCGATACCGGCTATAAAAGTTGGAGAAATTCGATGGCGAACACTTCCAGATATGGAGACGAAAGGTCACTTTAAATCTTCAACTCGTGAATGTTGATCACGTGCTGTCAGAAGAAGAATCGATCGTTCCAACCACTGGATCTGCTGCGGCTGTGGCCGCTGCTACGACCAAGCAAGCGAAGTGGAAGAGAGAAAAGTATATGCAAACTACTGATACTCAATTCCATGGAAGACTCTCTGGCAGAGTCCTACTCCAAGAAGACATCTGCCAAAGAGATATGGGACTCCTTGGGAAAGCTCTATGAAGATGACGAGAACCGGTCCAAGATCTTCATGGTAGAAAAATACCACAAGTGGACTTCGAAGACGAGAAGGCAATGCTGCCCCAAGTGAAGGAGTTTCTGAAGTTGCGTCAGAAACTAGAAACGAGAACATGCCCCTCGTCGACAAGTTTGTCGTTGGAGGGATCGTCGTGAAACTTCCTACAGAATGGAGCAACTTCTATGCAAGGATGCATCGAAAGAAGATGGAAATTAGCTTGGAAGATTTCTTGCAAGAGATCCATGTTGAGGACGAGATACGCTCTCAACAGAAGATGGATACTCTGTCCAAACAACTGGCGAAGGCAAATCTGGTCCAAACCAGAGAGTACCAGGGGAAGCAGGCTGCTTCTCATCACAAAAAGAAGGACTTCACGAATCTGAAAGCGAAGGGTCCTGCTTTCAAGCAGCAGATGTCCAAGTCCCATATGACTTGCTTCAATTGTGGCAAGAAAGGCCACTACAAATCCGAATACAAGTCCAAGCCCAAAAACAAGGTGAGCCTAGTAAGGTTTCTATGATTACTAATCTAGTTGCCATGATAGCACAGTTGCAACTGTGGGGGCTGACTTGGACTGGTGGATAGACACTGGTGACCTGCCATGTCTGTTCAGACAAAGACTAGTTCGTCTCTTATGAGCCAACTTCAGAGAAGGTCATAATGGCAAACCAGGCACAAGCTGAAGTACTGGAGATCGGGACGGTGGAGTTGAAACTCACATCGGGGAACACTCTGACGCTTCAAGGTGTGAAGCATGTTCCAATAATTGCTTAGAACCTGATCTCTGGAAGTCTGCTCTGCAACGCAGGCTTGAGGATGGACATCAATGCTGGCCAGTTGGTGATGTCCAAGAAGGGTACATTCTTCGGGAAAGCTTTCCAAACTGAAGGAATGTACAAGATTCAGCTTGTTGTAACCCAGCATGATAATATAAATGTAATCACTTTTTCTGATTATTCTCTTGAGTTGTGGCATAATAGGCTAGATATGTTCATTGTAAAAGGATTAACAGAATGTCTAGTCTAGGACTTATCTCCAAGTGTGGGGGTAAGGTAGAGAAATGCGAAGTATGTGCTCAGACGAAGATCACAAGGAAACCCTTTCACAGGGTCCATCGAAGCACAGATCTTCTGGAGTTGGTTCACTCAGATATCTGTGACTTCAAACAATTCTCTACAAAGGCCGGGATGAAGTTTTCATTACTTTCCTCGATGACTTTTCAAAGTATGCTTTCGTCTACTTGCTTAAGTCTAAAGACGAAGCATTCGAGAAGCTCAAGGAGTTCAGGGCCGAGGCTGAGCGACAAACTGGACAACAACTCAAAGGTTAAGGAGTGATCGAGGCGGGAGTATCGGTCTCATGAATTTTTATCATTCTACAAAGAACATGGAATCATCAAGAAGACAACGGCTCCGTACTCTCTCAATCCAACGGAGTAGCAGAAAGGAAGAACAGAACGTTAAGAGATGATGAACTCTATGCTTGACTGCGGGTCTTCCAAAGTGCTATTGGGGAGAAGCTGCACTAACGGCAACGTTCATTCTGAAGAGTGCCATATGCAACTTTCGACATAACTCCTCATGAACTCTGGTCAAAGTCAGACCTAACTTGAATGTTATTCGAGTGTGGGGGTGTCTGGCTTATGTGAAGCTCCCGGATCTGAAGATTCAGAAGCAGGGGACAAGGACTACGAAGGCGATCTTCTTGGGGTATGCGAGAAGAGTGATGCTCGGAGATTCCTTGATATCGAGTCAAACCATATCATCGAATCTCGCGATGCTGAATACTTTGAAGACAAGTTTGCAAAACACAAGAATATTGTTCTCGCAGATCTTCCGGAGAATGATGAGGGTACAAAGCAGACAGAAGTCTTTAATGAACCAGTAGTCCAAGATGAAGCTGTCGTCAAGGAGACACCAGCTGAACCAGAACTCGCTGAGCCGTCAACTAAGCGAACGAGGAGGTCGAAAGACTTCGGAGATGACTTCGTCACCTATCATGTGGAAGCAGATCCGCTTACCTATGATGAGGCGATGAAGACCAGACGCTATGTTCTGGAAGGAGGCGATAACAACGAGATTGACTCAATCACCTCCAACAACACATGGGTATTAGTTGACCTGCCAGAAGGAGCAAGACCCATCGGATGCAAATGGATCTTCAAGAAGAAGATGAAAGCAGATGGAACCATTGACAAGTTCAAGGCCAGGCTAGTGGCCAAGGGGTTTTCTCAGAAGCAGGAGATCGATTACTTTGACACTTATGCTCCAGTAGCTCGGATGACAACCATCAGATTGTTAATTGCTCTAGCAGCAATACACAACTGGTGATACATCAGATGGATGTGAAAACGACATTCCTTAATGGCGAGCTGACGAAGAGATCTACATACAACAACCAGAAGGTTTTGTCGTCAGAGGTCTGGAAGACAAAGTCTGTAAGTTGATGAAGTCCCTGTATGGTTTAAAACAAGCTCCCAAAATGTGGCATGAGAAGTTTGACAAGGTGATGGTAATCAAATGGCTACAGGGTCAGTGAAACAGAAGTGTGTCTATACGAAGTTTGCTGACGGAAGAGGAGTAATCGTTTGTCTTTACGTGGACGACATGCTAATCCTCGGTACGGATTTAAGCTGCGTCACAGAGACAAAGAAATTCCTCTCGACCAAGTTAGTATGAAGGACTTGGGGGATGCCGACGTAATCTTGGGGCTCAAGATCATCCGGACAGGAACTGGAATAGCACTATCACAATCTATTATATTGAGAAAATGCTCACTCGCTACGGGTATCAAGATCTTTCTATTATTGATACACCGTACCGGAGTGATCAGAAGCTGGAGCCAAATTCGAGGGAAAGCGTCAGGCAGTTGGAGTACGCTAGCGTCATCGGAAGCTTGATGTACGCTACTACTGCCACAAGGCCTGACATAGCTTTTGCCGTGGGAATGCTGAGTCGGTTCACTAGCAATCCAGGCGTTGAGCACTAGAAAGCTGTGAACCGTGTTATGAGATATCTCAAAAAATCTCAGACATATGCACTTTTCTACAGCGGCGATCCGTCAGTAGTGGAAGGCTTCAGTGATGCTAGCTGGTGTTCAGATATGGAGAGCGAGTATTCCACAGGTGGATTCATATTCGCCATGGGCGGAGCTGCTATATCGTGGAAGTCGAAGAAGCAGACTATGTTATCTCGCTCCTCCATGGAATCTGAATTCTTTGCATTGAATGCTGCTGCAAATGAAGCAGAGTGGCTTCGGGAGCTCATGTATGATCTTTGGTAGTTGGGGCTCAGATACCGGCAATATCGATATACTGTGACAACCAGGCGACAACAGCAGTGGCATCAAATGACCTCTTCAACGAGAAGAAAAGGACTGTGCGGTTGAAGCACAGGGCAGTACACGATCTTATCAAAAGAGGTGTAATTGCAGTGATTGATGTTCGGAGTCAGGAGAACCTGGCAGATCCGTTCACGAAAGGCCTCAAGCGCCAGTTAGTCGATGACACAGCTTGTAAAATGGGCTTGAAGGCATTCTGATAGTGTGTCTTTGTAATCCTACCATAAAGTTTTATGCTATTAGTTCAAAGAGAAATCTACTAGGCATCTAACTTTTGGTTCAAAGGAGGATCACTGACTGGGAAACTATCAGGTAGCAGTGGGTACTTGTTCTCTGGAACATGGAAGGGATACGGACCCATAACCACTGTTATCTACTATGTATTTTTTCTGCAGAAAAAACTGATCCTGTGGAAGGTTGGCTTAAACGCCTTAATGAGTTCTCAGGCAGAGTGAATGCCTGGTGTGCTTTACAGAAAGCACGGTAGAGCAGCACTACAAGGAGTGAAACTCCATACTACAGTGGGGTGACTCCACCATGAGGTTTTCAGGTAGGGGTAATGCCTCGGCTTTATAAGCTAAGTCACAACGGCGTAGCACCGCAAATAGGCAGGTAGCCAAATGCTGTATGACATAATTAAAGAGTTGTAGACAGCACTACAAAGAGGACGATGTCCTCATGTTATAGTGGCATGACACCACGAAGAGGTACCAGGTAGGGTAAAGCATGCTTTACGAGCCATGTATAGCGGCATAACACCGCACGGAAGCACAAGGCTTCATGCTGGGTAGTTTGGCACTACAAAGAGGTCTGTGACCTCATGCTACAGTAGTATGACACTACGATGAGGTACCCAGGTGGGGTAAAGCCTCGGCTTTAAGCCATGTCATAGCGGCGTAGCATCGCAAAGAAGCGCAATGCTTCATGCCATGACTCTTTATAAAGAACTCACCTATAGTGTATGGACAGAGATATCAGGCCGTCTCTTGAGGGTAAACTTGTAGACGTCTAAAAATTATACACTGAAACCAGGCAGGCACAAGGCCTTCAATGTGCAGCCAGAAGCACAGTTGATGTCATTATGTGAGTAGAAAGAATTGCAGTTATGGTACAGAATTCAAGGCTTAGTCCATTCTTGTATCATGCTGTTATTTAACCTATGCGGGAAGATTCAAGTCGTAGCGACATCTCTCCTAATGCATGATGGGCAGTCACTGTGGGGAACGCTAAACCCATATATTGAGATATGTGGGGGATTGTTGGTATTTTTGCCTTTGGACTAGAAAAGATAGTCCCACATCGGCTACACCAAATGGTGAGTATCTCAATATAATGCTTTGCTTGTGTTGAGGTGTGCACATGAGGTGTAGTGGGGCACAAGTTTGTGCCATGTGGAAGTATTTTCCTAGAAGGAAAAAGGATTAAATCCAACAAGGATGCAAGTTAATTTTTGTTGTGCGGACTCGGACTCGGACACGGACTCCAGGATGTCTCGTGCATGCACGGGAGTGTTCGGGGGGTAGGAGTCGACTGGCACACTTCTATGCTGATTGTGGGATGATCTAAAATATCAAACTCTATTTTTGAGTATTGGTATTTTAGTCCCACATCGGATAGGAGAAGAGGTGAAGTCTCAACTCCACTCTATAAATAGAGCCCCTTGGCCTCCTTTGAAAGATGCACCAAGAAGAGAGTTGAGGGAGTCTTTTAAGTCCAGGAATCCCGTTCAAGTCTCAAATATTGACTTACGAGCGTTCCAGAAGTTCTTCGTGAACTTGCTGGTTCCTGGAAGCTATTCTTGCTTGTGTGGGGCGAAAACGCTTTGAGCAACGGTGGTTCATTCACCCCAGCATCTCATTCTCGCCTGTCATCGTTGCTGTTGCCTTTTACAGTAACTTCTTTTTAGAAGCTCTACTGCCGATAGTCGCTTGCACAAAAGTCTCTTTAGATTTTTGTGTATTACGTAGAATCTTTTTAGATCCTCGTAATTCAGAATCCTCCAGGATCTCTGTTGCACATCTTCTTTAAGGTGTTGCATTTGAAACGTTGTCTTTACAATTGTTTCAGTTTCATAATTTTTCCATCGGAAATTGTGCCTCGGCTCTAACAAAGATAAATAATTGATCTTCATAGTCATGATGACATAGCTACGGCAATTAAAGCAGTAAATAAAATGGAAGCTGAAAAGCAAAGACTACTTTAAACACAAAACTGAGAAACCATTTCTTGTCTGAGTGTGATATATTCTAATCCAAACAAGGATTTAATGTGAAGAAAATATGACTGTAGATGTACTGTAATGGAATGAGGTATATGGCTTGTCCAACGGATTAAAAAAAACAATATACTACTTCTGTGAAATATACACAGACTATTGCATATTTTAAGAGATCAGGATGTAGATATAATTCCTCTTTTTCCAACTTTCCGGACAGAAGTGTAAGAATTTATGTCCCACATGTTAATACAAATTGATATAATGGTTAACTAATTGTATTTTTTATGGAAGAAAATATATCTAATGGACCATAGGAAAGAGTTATCTCACACCTCAACAAATAGACACACCCATTTTTGTCTAGAACCTTTAAAAAGAATTGCAATCCTTTTGAATAGACACAATGAATCATTGAAATGAAAAGACACATCATTTAGATGTTTATAAACTGAGTATTGTTGTTCCAATGTGGATCATCAAATTTTTTTTTCATAATTGTCTCCTTCCCAAAGTAAGAGTTGGTGAAAGACAAACTATTTCTAAAGATAAACATCTCACTTAAAGTTACGGAATGGAGAAAGGTACACATGCTTTTCCGCATTAAGATTTTAATTATTTGTGAAAACATGATCCCAAAATTATTGTTTACATGTGGTATCAGAGCCAAATTGTGGAGTCATGTCTTTTCCAACTTTAGACAGTCAATTTAATTTTCTTATGACCACTTTTCTGACACGTATATCATATATGAAACAATTATCCAGAAAATTCAAAATGCATTTCTTTATGCCGAGTTTTCCAGAGTCTCTTCTTTTGATAACCATCATAATCGTCAAAGTATATGATAGCAGAAATCAAATGTTACTTTGCATCATAAAATCAATTTAATTATTTTTTGAAACTCTGACTCTATATAGAATTATAGCAATCCTCTGGAGGTTTAAAATGAATAAATGTTAATTTGTTATCACACGCCATTAGTGGACATGTTGTTAAAACAACAAAATTATTTATTGTTGGACAAATTGAACAAAATTTCTAAGCATGCAAATCAGAAGATGTAAACCTAAGAACAACAATTAAAGAGTTTAGGACTCGAGGCACGTTACAATGTCCATAGAATGGAATTTTGCCCCCACAATCGTGCAGCGGGTTCCAGGCGATCTATCCCGTGATACAATAAATCATTCGATCCACAGCACCGTGCACCCGGTAGTGAATCCCTCGAACGATTACAGCCTTGCCCAGTAAAGGAGTTGGACGGAGGAGAGGAGAAAGGTTCTGGTTGCAATTTTTTCTTCTATACGAACAGAGTTTCGAACGAGAGAAAGAGAGAGAGAGAGATAGAGAGAGAGAAGATTTTCCATATATGAGAAATAGATCAACTGATTTGATTTTTAAAATCAAATCTCTCTGAACGTGGCCAGAATTATCTCCGCGATCCATAAATACAGGAACGGGATTACGTGGTAATAGGTCTACGAAAGACCAGGCAACCAAACCAAAAAAATAAATCAAATAAAAATTAAAATGAGATAGAAAATACGTTAAAAACGTACATTAAATCACGCACCCGTATGCGGGTTGGATGGGATGTAGTCCATCCCCTACAAAATTCACTTACCTACTAAGGAGGGGAATACCTTATAGGGAAAGGAGAACTTTTTCTCCTTTCCCATGTGGGACTTAAAAAGAGGATACCTTTTTTTTTAATCATATTGGTGTTGTTTTACAAGCAACAAAATCCAATAATCCCCCATATGGTTCAAAAATGGACAATAAGGATATAGATCGATAGAACGATAGAAAAGAGAATAAGATATAGGCAGTTACACTGTGTATTAGAGGAAGGTGTCTTATGGACTTGAACCTCCCCTTAGTGTTGTACATTTCATCTATACAGACCAAAAGTGACTTAAGTCTTGAACTTAGGATCTTATTTGTATATCTCAATATACACACAAACATATTGCAGGCATTTGATCGTATCAACAGTTGTGTACTTTTCGGCCATGTGCTTATCTCGGTTTCTTGAGAGCTCTAGATAATAGCCCGAGTTCCCAGAGAAAGCTGCCCCACTTTCACTCCCAAATAGGTGAATCTTTCTGGGTATTCTACAATTTATATACTCTGCTTTACAAGCCACAAATTCATTAAGATTTTACAATCAACCTTCTTTTTATTGCAGATCAACACTATATAATAGAGGAATGGTTTATTACAATTACATTCATATAGGGCTTTCCAGTCACATATCAATTTTGTTGTTACCCATTGAAACTTTTCTTGGTGCTACCAATCGAAGGTTGGATTGCCTTTAAGGTGGCTCAATCTAGGGGTTTCAACCCCATTCCTCTTGCCATCTCCACACTAGTCTCCTTGAGAGACCTTAGTTAGAGGATCCACTAGATTATTCTTTGATCGAACGAAGTCGATTATAATTACTCTACTGGACCGCAATTGCTTCACCCGATTGTACCTCAGATATATATGTCTAGAATTTTCTATTATAGCTTGTCCTTTGAGCCTTTGCTATTACAGCCTGGATCACAGTACACAGGGAGAGCAGGAACTGGTTTGCTCCATAGAGAAATATTTGTTACCAGATTCCTGAGCCAGTCTGCTTCCTCACTGGTAAGGTCAAGAGCTATGAACTCTGCCTCCGTAGTAGATCTAGATATACAAGTCTGTCTGGTAGAGTTCCAAGTGACAGCAGCTCCTCCCAATGTGAATAAATATACACTTGTGGCTTTGGTCTCATCTGTATCTGAGATCCAGTTTGCATCAGTGTACCATTCCAACACATATGGGTATCCTCCATAGAATAATCCATGGGATAACGTGTCCTTCAGGGCTCTTTCCTAGTTATGTTGCAAACCACCCTCTTAGCTAAACATGACTCAAACCACTTAACCAATACTAACTAATTCTCAAAGTGGCTAACTAAACTAGTTATGGCTAATCTAGGTTAGGTCCAATCTAGGTTAGGCTAACCAAAATCATATGGCAATAAATAAACTAGTATTTAAATCACACTATTCAAATATTTTTTTAAAATTCCTAATAATAATTAAATTCAAATTATTTAAAAATGATAAAATACCCTCAAACTAGAATTGTAGTAGTGACACAACCCCGGGTGGTGGTTGAAGAGAATATAGAAACTGCTGATGAGCTAGCTGGCCGAGGCGATACGGCTACTGTCGAGGTTCCAGCCGAGGCGATTACTAGAATGGCTGTCGGCGCTGCTGTTGATGAGCCCGTCGACGAAACCCTTAGGAGCTCGACCGAAGAGGCCGGGGAAGAATCGGTCGAGAAGACTACGGATGAACCAGTTGAAGAATCCTCTAACGTAGTCGCTCCAGGACCGTTTGTAGAGTTTATCCTCGAGCCACCTACTGTGGGCTCGGTCGAGAAGACTTTGGACGAACAGGTTGTTGAAGCACCGGTTGAGAAGACCAGCGAGGAGTTGGTTACAGTGACCGCCGAGAAGTCGACTGCTGAGTTTGCTCAGGTTCCAACTGATACAACTTCGATTACGGATATGGTTGAAGGACCAGTGAGAGAGTTTACCGAAGAGCCAGCCTCACATTAGGTAGTGTTGGCTTACACATTCCTTATACCGCCAATGTCCTCTTCTACAGTCATGGTGCCACTTGCCTCGGCTGTAATACCTAGACGTGGGTCGGCTACCGTTGTTGCCGCGAGACCTTCTATTACGGCATCTCCGATGACCCCAATGAATTTGACTGATAGTATGTACTATATCAATCTCATTCTAGGCACCATTCGTCAAGCTTTGATGAGTGGCATAAAGGGTATCTTGCAGAGCAGCCAATCGCTCAGACGGGCCCGGTCTATAGTAGGGGCCCAATTGGTGGCCTTATGCGGTTATCCGAAGTATGAGGCGACAGTGGACACGATTGACGATCTGCTGGCCGAGTTGGAAAGACACCGCCTCGGAGTTTCAAAATCTCGAGCGCAGTCTCCTGACTCTACCTGCTGCAGAGCTAGATAGGATGGCCTCTAAAGTGTCTCATTACGAACAGAGACGTCGGGCTTTAAAGAACCGACTTGCCGGGGTTGCGTGACAATTGAGGAGGTGACCAACGTCGAAGAGGCTCATATCTGCCACCGCATAGACGCAGAGGAGCAGTGCAAGACCCTCTGGAAGCAGAACCGAAAGCTGGAAGAGACTTTGGCCCTTGTGGAGAGTGTTCTGGAGAAATCAAGGGATGAGGGGGAGGTCCTTCGTCAGTGCTCTAAAATCTTGGCCCGAGAGACGGAAAGTATTGGTGTGCGCCATGCGGAACTGGCTCTTGCGCGCCAAAACCCATCTCCGATTGAATATGAAGCAGCTCGACGTCAGGAGGCCGAGCGTCGAGTCCAAGCATCGGTTGGCCCCCAGATTGCTCTTTTGAGGGGCCGATTCGAAGAACTTTTACATCAGTCTTCGTAGTTTTGACCTCCTTTTTGTCTTTCTGTCACTCGCTTTTTGAGAGACTTTTTGGTAGCCAAAGAAAGAAAACCTTTCCATTCTATAAATGAAAATTTAGTTTTGCTTGTCTTTTGTTGTGAGCTTTTCTTATACAAGAGTGCGAATTTCCTCAGAGGTAGTTTGACGTGAGGGGATGGAGATTACTCCGTTGGGGATAGGGTGTTTAAATCAGAGGTAATATAGATATGGTAAATACGGGATTTTTTGTGGTAGGATCTTCTTTACTCAGAAGTAATATAGACATGGCAAAGATAGACTCTGTGGGTGTATAGAACGATTCAGAGGTAGTGTGGACGT